>OZ038509.1:61806500-61846500 GCA_964036315.1 Acanthosepion esculentum | reverse complement strand
TGTGTGTGTGTGTGTGTGTGTGTATGTGTGTGTGTGTGTGTGTGTTTGTGTGTGTTTGTGTGTGTATTATAAATTTACTAATTTAAAAATACGATTCCATCGTTACACAGGAATTACCATACACTATTTACATAATTCGGACTATTGTCCTCATCGTAATAAATATGGCGACAAAGATGAGGACAATAGTCCGAATAATTTACATAGTGTACATAATACCTAATCTCAGAAATATAGACAGATACTGAAGGGCCGAAACATTGTAATAAATATGGCGACAAAGATGAGGACAATAGTCCGAATAATGTAAATAGTGTACATAATACCTCATCTCAGAAATATATACAGATACTGAGGAATTACCATGTTTCAAAAACAGAAACTAAAACTTAAATTTAATTATAGAATTAAATTTAAAATCTTTATTTTATTCATTTTCAAGCGATTTCTTATAAATTAACTTATTTTGAAATTTACTGGGTTTATAAACACATACAATCTTAATATTATTTGTTGTCAAGGTTACGGGGAAATTTAATCAAGGTGTGGTAGGCTATTTGTTCTCATCGACAACCTCTGTATCAAATTTAAGCAACTTTCAAAATCAGTTTAAGTTAAGGTAAGGTAGGGGCGTCTGTTTAACAAATGATTACATCAGTTTTCCGCATGTCGTCCGTTGGTATATAAACCAAGTGAATCCTAATAATATAAAATGTTAAAACTGATCCACAAAAAGAGCTCAATTTATTTATTATACAGAACATATAAATTACATAACAGAGAAATCCAAAATTACCTCATGAGTATAGACTATTTCAGCTAACGTAAATGCGTTAGCTTTATTCAACTCAAATGGAGTACTGTATTCAGTGAATTTGTGTAACTTGTCACTATTTTTGTAACACTATTAGATTCTACTTTGAACAATAAGAATATATTTAGCTCTAAATTGAAATGAGGGTCCCTCATTCTCTTGTGACCTCCTGATCCAGTTTTCCTCCGTACTGTTCCCTCTTTTTAAAGTTATTCACTGTTTTCTTGGTGGTTCTTGAATAAATTTTGAAGCTGGAAGCCAGATTATGAATGTTGGTACAATTACTGAAGGCCTGAATGATCATTTTCCCCCTCACCATTGCTCAGTTGCGAAGACATAGTGGGGCTGACACAAACCGATTGTAACCTGTTCTCTTTCTAACTGAATAACTCAAGGGTTTTTCCGTGATTCTTACGACAAATGGTGGCAAGATGGCTAAACGTCTAATCTGAAAACCTGGGAAAAAGAAACTCGATTAGTTTAGTGTGATTTTAGATATTTAAGATTTTGTGGGATGGACAATTATCCCATGATTTTACAAGATTTGGACATTTTGCTATTACACCCGGTATATATATATATATATATATATATATATATATATACAGAGAGAGAGAGAGAGAGAGAGAGAGAGAGATGTGCGTGTGTGTGTGGGTGTGTTTATAAGTGACCATTGAAGTCAACACACAGAGGCGACAGTATGTTTTCTGATTGAACACAATCCTCAGATCATCAAGGATGAAACAGCCTGTCGCCTCTGGATGTTGACTTCAATGTCCAATTTTATATTTGCATACGCTCTATCCCTGATATTGAGAACTTTAACCCATAAATATAAAATACCTTAAATTATATTTTATTGCAGATATATATATATATATATATATATATATATATATATATATATATATATATATATATATATACATACAGTGCTGTTCGATAAAAGTGACTCACCTGATTTTATTTTAATTTTTTTTACTAAATGTTCTCTTCTCCGATGAAACGAAAGTTGAGCTAAATTCAAAGGATAAGCCATCAAAAATCCGAAGAAGTAGCTTTGAAAGCTCTTTGAATTTAGCAGTAAGTACTGTCAAGCATCCGTTCAGTATAATGTTCTCGGGATACTTTCCTTTTCAGGGAACTGGTTTCTTAAAACCTATTGAAGTCAACACTCAGAGGCAACAGGCTGTTTCATGCTAGATGCAATCGTGGCCTGACGATTGCATCTATCATAAAACAGACTGTCGCCTCTAAGTGTTGACTTCTATGTTCACTTTTATATTTACACACGCTCTATCTCTGATATTGAGCACTTTATCCCATAAATATAGCACACTTTAAAACTATATTTCTTCACATATATATATATATATATATATATATATATATATATATATATATATATATAAGTCTCTTGTCTGCTTCGTCTGTGTCATTAATAATATCAAGATGGCATTTATTTATTTATATACACAGACATGACAGAATTGAATAGACACCAAGATAAATGTTATTTCTGATTTCTTTTAATAACCAAGTTAACTTAGATTTTTTTAATAACCAAGATAAATTAACTTAGATTATTTGATTAAAATTGCAGATAACAATACTGGAACATGCCACAAACCAACGGAGCATCAGACCTATCCGAATTTCAGCGAGGACGTATTGTGGGCCAACATGAAGGTGGTCTTAGTCAAAGAAAAATATCTGAAAATCTTTCAATACCCCTTTTTACTGTTAACAGAGTGACCGTACAATTCACCAGAGAGGGCAAGAAGTGCACAAAACCTCATCCAGACCACCCTGGGCCCTCTGAAAGAACCATGCGTCTTGTCGAAAGAAATGTTGAACAGGATCCACGTTGCAAGGCCTCTGACATAGTAACACAAGTTGATGTCAGTCTCAGAACAGCTGTCAGGTATCTTCACAACCTGGGCTACTATGGCAGAGCTGCGAGAATGAAACCACTTCTCCGTCCAGCCAATATCAAATGCAGAAAGGATTGGGCTCATGAGATGGTTGAGGGACCTGTGACCTTTTGAACCACTGTCATTTTCTCTGATGAGTCAAGATTTGCATTATTTTCTGACAGTGGAAGAGTATGGGCATGGAGACTTTGTAGTCAAGAGTTTGATTTAAAAAGACTGCAGCCAACGGTGAAACGTGGGGGTCTTTCAGTAATGGTATGGGGTGCAATTTGGAGTGATGGTTGCTCAGAGCTTGTGGAGTGTGAAGGAAACATTAATTCAACCAAATATGTTTCTATATTAAAGAAAGGGCTCATTCCAATATTCTCAAGTAGTAGAATAAGCAAAGGTGACTCCCTATTTATGGAAGATGGAGCTCCATGTCACACTGCTCAATCAACGCAACATTGGTTGAGAGAAAATGAGATCAATAAACTTCCATGACCGAGTCAGTTCCCGGATATTAACCCTATTGAACAAAATTTGGGGCATATTAGATTGAAAACTCTGCAAAAAGAACAGGAAACCATCTTCTATGCCCGAACTTTTAGGATTATTGCGTGAAACATGGCAAGAATTCCCTCAAGATGATATTCGTGAACTCATCGCTAGCATGCCTAGAAGGGTCCTTTCATTAAAAAAAGCAAAAGGGATGTCAACCAAGTATTAGTTATTAAATTTATGCCCATTTATAATTACTTCATTTGTATAAATTACTTGTTTAATAAAATAAACGGTTTCTATTCTGCCACGTCTGTGTATTTATATATATTATTATGTATCAATAGTTCTGAAAAGTGTGGATGGTTCCTCACAAGCCTTCAACACTTTAATCAAATCACTTGTTTGGGTTTTCTGGCGGTTTATCCACACAGTTCAATTGCAAGATCTGCTGGTGAGAGAGTTGCGCAAGATCTAAAAGGTCAACCAATCTAACAATGATCTCATCCCACAATCTTTACTCTTCCTCCATATGCGGCCTCCTTTGTAAATCACTAGCGGATCTTATCGCACAAAATTTCATAACTGAATCAATTAAGTTGTCAGATCCTCATACATCGAAACCAACGGGAGCGTTCATTATCTATCTATCTATCTATCTATCTATATATATATATATATATATATATATATATATATATATATATATATATATATATATATAGCATAAGGAGAAGCCACGTATACTTTCTTGAGATGTATATAATATGGAGAAAACAACTGAAAAGTTGCAAATTACAAAAAATTGAATGATTTTTTGTGAAAGTATTTATTTATATTTTTTATGTATATATATTTGATATTTCAGATCTGACCCGATCTTTCATCAGAAATAAATTAAATAACTGCATTCAGACGCTATTTGTAAACAAAGTTCTCAATACAGTTACTTAATTTATTTCTGATGAAAGATCGGGGCAGATCTGAAATATCAAATATATATATATATAAATATATAAATAAATACTTTCACAAAAAAATCAATCAATTTTTTTTAATTTGCAACTTTTCAGTTGTTTTCTCCATATTATATATATATATATATATATATATATATATATATATATATATATATATATATATATATATATATATATATATATACAATTATAGGATTGGTGTATATGGAATAAATTCCAGTAACCAACAAATACTATTCTTAAACGAGTGCTCAATGCAGAGTAGAGCAAATATAATCATTTATTCGAAAATTATAACGTAAAAATGTTATAAAATCACTACAAAAATAGCCAATTTGTTTCAACACTTCTGGTGTCTTATCAACTGATGAGAAGACACCAGAAGTGTTGAAACACTTTTTTATTTTATAATTTTCAAACAAATGATGATATATATATATATATATATATATATATATATGTGTGTGTGTGTGTGTGTGTGTGTGTGCGTGTGTGTGTGTAAATAATTCCATCAATAAAAACATGGACTTTTTCCATTTTATCATCTAGTTACCAAAATGACTCAATTGCCGAATTTTTAACATTATAACGTTCCAAGAAATATACAAAGGTAGAAACTAATCAAATTTA
The DNA here is from genome assembly GCA_964036315.1 of Acanthosepion esculentum. NCBI lineage: Eukaryota > Metazoa > Mollusca > Cephalopoda > Sepiida > Sepiidae > Acanthosepion > Acanthosepion esculentum. The sequence goes on along the minus strand of OZ038509.1, from coordinate 61,841,662 downwards.
CTGGAATCTCAAAACCATAAAAGTCCTTTAATCTTAAAATCGTAATTTATACCGTTCTTGAAAATGACCAATTACGTTTTTTGCAGTCGCTCGAATAGACTGCTCTGGAACCCACTCTCAAGAGTATGTTTCCCCGATCAGTACAATCTTCACTTGTTCAAGACTAGGGTTAACCGTTATCTTCCGGTCCTATCCGCACAAATTGGCTCCTAACGTAACCCTCTACCTCGAGTGGCCCACGGGACTTAATATGAAAAAAATACGGCCAAGTTTTACATACACTGGTACCAAATACACATTAAATTGTACATACGGAAATATAATCAACTTTTCTTGAATGGCAGCATCTTAAAATATTCCGTTCTAGAAAATGACCTATTACCTCTGGAAACCCGTCCTGGGAATGACGATAAACTACATCCGCGTCCAGGGTAAGACGATAAACAACGTCCAACAGCAAGGCCTCTGTTCAAGAGGTTTTGAGAAGCGTGGAACCACCTCTTAATTGCTGGTGTTCCCAGGTCCACCCTGGCACGGGGTGGTAGCACCCGTTAGGGTCCCAGCTATGAGCAAATAGTTAACCCCGAAACTGAGATAAAAAGCATTATGAAAGTGTAAAAATAGGTTTTAATACCAGAAATACTTTGTAAAAAATTACTACTAGAAACAAATTTTTGAAAAAAGAAAAACTATTGCCAGCAATACGTTTTGGAAAAAAAAATTACTAGCAATACACTTTTTTAAATAATATTACCCGCTATACATTTTTGAGGAAAAAATATTACAAGAAATAGATTTTTCACCAAACAAAAATATTACCAGGAAAAAAAAGTTGTCGGCATTAAATGACCCATTGAGGTTGATATACCGTAAAATAAAATAAAAAAACAACAAACAAAACCTCTGGAAACGGTCAAAGATGAATATACGGAAATGTCTTAGATACAATTGTAGTAAACATACGTTATATATAAAATAAATAATAACAATAATGTTTTCTTGAAGCCCAAGCTGATAAAATATAGCGTTCTTGAAAATAGCCAATGACGTCTGCAAACCCCTGAGCATATATGCACAGACAAGTTATAGACACACTAAAACCAAATGTACGTTAGCTTGTAACATAAAAAAATAACTAAAAAAAAAGATAAAAGGATTTTTTTTTAATTTTCTTGGTCTTTAATAAAAACCGGCTTAAATGTAAAACGTCTGCTTATATATATATACATATATATATACAGGCAAAAATGCTTGCAATTTGTCGTTGCATATTTGAATGGTAAACATTTGAAAATATCTCCCCGCCCCTGGCGTTATCTTTGTTGGTCGGTATGTTGCTAAGTAATTTAATTTGCATCTCTTTCTGTCGCTTATGCTAGCCACAGGTGTCATGGGCTGGCAAGACCGTAACCTAATCACTAATAGTCAATGGGGGTAAAGGTTACCTGGATGTGCCGCGGGTGGTGTAAATAGTGGCTTTTTTGTTTTTGTTTTTTGTTTTTAAATACTGTTATCTTTCTTCTTCCTTTCTCTCTTTCTTTGTTTCTTTTTTATTTATTTATTTCGTTCAATCTTTTTTTTCTGTCTGTCTTTCGTCTAACGGCTCGTCAACCATTTTTTAAGTCGTCCTCGCTATTTCTCCTTCCTCTTTTCCTTCCTTGCTTGCTGGTGACCATTCGTTTTTCTTTTTTCTTTTTGTTTTTTTCTTTCTTTAATTTTTTTTCTTTTCTTTTTAACAGTCTCGATTTCTGTTTTGTTTTTCCTTTTTCTTTTTGGTTATTTCTGTTTTCTTTCACCGACATCTTTCTTTTTTTTTTCTTTTTTTTTCTAATCGTTTTATTAGCATGTCTAACTTCCGCCTTTATAACCCTCTCGTATTTCTTCCTTTCTTTTTAAATTTCATTCTTGCTTATCGCGCCTTTTCTTGTTTTTCTTATGGATTTCTTCTTTTTGTCTCACTTTCTTTCTCTCTTTCTTTCTTTCTTTCTCTTTTTCTTTCTTTCTTTCTTTCTCTCTTTCGTTCTTTCTTTCTCTCTTTCTTTCTATCTTTCCTTCTCTCTTTCTTTATCTCTTTATTTCTCTCTTTCCTTCTCTCTTTCTTTATCTCTTTCTTTCTCTCTTTCTTTCTTTCTTTTTTCTCTCCATCCTTCTCTCTTTCTTTCTCTCTTTCGTTCTTTCTTTCTCTCTTTCTCTTTCCTTCTCTCTTTCTTTCTGTCTCTCTTTCTTTCTTTCTTTCTCTCTTTCTCTCTTTCTCTCTTTCTTTCTATCTTTCCTTCTCTCTTTCTTTATCTCTTTCTTTCTCTCTTTCCTTCTCTCTTTCTTTCTGTCTCTCTTTCTTTCTTTCTTTCTCTCTTTCTCTCTTTCTCTCTTTCTTTCTATCTTTCCTTCTCTCTTTCTTTATCTCTTTCTTTCTCTCTTTCCTTCTCTCTTTCTTTATCTCTTTCTTTCTCTCTTTCTTTCTTTCTTTTTTCTCTCCATCCTTCTCTCTTTCTTTCTCTCTTTCGTTCTTTCTTTCTCTCTTTCTTTCTTTCTCTCTTTCCTTCTCTCTTTCTTTCTGTCTTTCTTTCTTTCTTTCTCTCTTTCTCTCTTTATTTCTCTCTTTCTCTCTTTCTTTCTTTCTCTCTTTCTTTCTCTCTTTCTCGCTTTCTTCCTCTCTTTCTTTCTTTCTTTCTTTCATTACTCGTTTTGCTTTATTTCCTCTCTTTTTCTTTACCTCGTTCTTTTTCCTTCTCTTTTCTGACATATTCATTCTTTTTCCGTTTCTCTTTCTTTTATTTCTTCTTCCTTTTCTTTCCTTTTTAGTACATATTCATTCTTTCTACCGTTTATTCTAACTCCTCTTTATCCGTGAGGAATTTGTGCCCCTGCCATATAGGAGGATTAATATTAAATCACAGTTAAGCGCTATTTATAACGAAATCTTTCTGTTTCATTATATCCTGTTTAGCTTTTGGAAGGCATCTTTAACTATTTCAATGTTACTTCGGATTTCGGTGTCAAATTTTCCATTCTCTGTTAAAACACTTCCCAGATATTAAAACCCCTGTACGTGTTTGATTTTAACATCACCAATTGGCTGACAGGATGATAAATGGCCCAAGACGAAAGAAATACCAGTCAAAAATTAATAATTAGCCTGGTGGTCCGGTACCCCTCCCATCCCTTTTGCTTTCAATAGTTCCTGTGAGTGTTAAATTCTCCAACCCTTCCTTCCTCATTTAATGACACGGAAATATCAGTTGTCTCTTTCTGAGTTTGAATGTCGTTTTTTCTTCCATTTTCTTTAGGACTTTAAGAATTTCTATTGCCACCTTTGTTAGTTCCTTCGTGGCGTTGTTAATTGATTTCTTTATCAATATTAAAGTTAGGTTTCAAGAGTATGTTTTTAGGGGTCTGCTTTTATATGTCGTGTCACTTCAGAACAGGAAAGATCACGGTTCACCACAACTTATAAATATCCTTTGTAAGTCTCAGTAACGTTTCTTCCATCGCAGTCCCTGTTCTGTAAACCAAGCTCGTTTGGCCGGCTACTCGATATTTCCCTAAATTGTTCTTCGTTTCAATATGGTCTAGGAGTAAACAAAAAAGGATGTACAGTATATAAAGTACAATACATTAGCAACGTTTCTCCCCTTACTCTCCATCGCAGTCAATGTTCTGTCAACCAAACATGTTTGGCCGGCTACGCGACATTTCCCTATGTTCCTCTTCATTTCAATATGGTCTATGAGTAAACAAAGAAGGTTATACAGTATATAAAGTAAAATAAATAAGCAACGTTTCTCCCCTTACTCTCCCTCGCAGTTTATATTCTGTCCACCAAACTCGTTTGGCCGGCTACTCTATATTTCCCTACGTTCCTCTTCTTTTCAATGTGGTCTAGGAGTAAACAAAGAAGGGTGTACAGTATATAAAGTACAATACATTAGCAACGTTTCTCCCCTTACCCTCCATCGCAGTCAATGTTCTGTCAACCAAACCCGTTTGGCCGGCTATTCCATATTTCCCTACGTTCCTCTTCTTTTCAATGTGGTCTAGGAGTAAACAAAGAAGGGTGTACAGTATATAAAGTACAATACATTAGCAACGTTTCTCCCCTTACCCTCCATCGCAGTCAATGTTCTGTCAACCAAACCCGTTTGGCCGGCTATTCCATATTTCCCTACGTTCCTCTTCTTTTCAATGTGGTCTAGGAGTAAACAAAGAAGGGTGTACAGTATATAAAGTACAATACATTAGCAACGTTTCTCCCCTTACCCTCCATCGCAGTCAATGTTCTGTCAACCAAACCCGTTTGGCCGGCTATTCCATATTTCCCTACGTTCCTCTTCTTTTCAATGTGGTCTATGAGTAAACAAACAAAGATGTACAGTATATAAAGTACAATACATTAGCAACGTTTCTCCCCTTACCCTCCCTCGCAGTCTATGTTCTGTCCACCGGCTACTCGAAATTTCCCTACGTTTCTCTTGTCTCTGTGTAACCAAAGACGGGTGTACACTACATAAAGTACAATACATTAGCGCGTGCGTGAGTAAGTCGCTGTCAGAAATCTATTAATCTTGTTATTTTGATTAATACATCCATAAAATATATATTTATTTATATACCATATATACATGTTTTCATTTTTTACATTATGATCATTTGTAATGTTACTTACTATGGTGGTTTTATAACTAAAAAATAATCCCTTCCCATCTACGGAAAATCGGCTTTAACGTACCAACCATCCCCCGTATCAGTCCCTTCGTGAGAGGTTTTCTGTACCTTTGTTACTCTAAGCAACGTTTCTCACCTTACTTTCCCTCGCTGTCCCTGTCCTGTCAGCCATTTACATGGACTCGTTTGGCCGCTTACTCGGTGTTTCTCTCCGCTCCTCCGGCCGTCGACAGGTCTTATGAATATCAAATTCTCCAAGTCTACTTTTCTCATTATGTGTCCCGGATTTTTCAGTTGTCTCTTTCTGATTCTGGGAATCAGTGTCTTTTTTTTTTTTTTTGCTTACATTTTCCCGAAGAGTTGCTACTTTAGAACAACGTTTCTGCGGATCCCAATCTTCTCTTCCTCGGTGAAGAGATTTTCCAGCATTCGCTGCCATATTGAAGGAGTGATATTTCATTAGCACTCTTTTCTTTGTTTCTAACGAAATTTACCTGGTTCTGAATACAGACAACCCATCATCTAAGGACTCCCCATCAAAAGTCTTCGAACAAAATATGCAGGCAAAACAAAAAAAAAATTACGCAAGGAAAAACTTCCAAATTGTCAGCGATATATTTCAAAATTTGAAGGCCAAACGGAACGAGTCGTATTAGTTCTCAAAGTGATCGCTTGCCGGCAGTGGCGGGCTTTTTAATTGTAAACAATGACGGGTGTACAGTATATAAAGTACGATGCATTAGAAGTATATCATGCTTTGTATCTTCCTTTATTTTTTTAAAGTTTGTATTCAAGAGTACGTTTTTATAAGTCTTCAGGAGGTAGGCAATCACGGCTCTCCAAAACTTCTTATCATTTGTAACTCTAAGCAACGTTTGTCCCCTTACTCTCTTCCACAGTTCTTGTACTGATAACCATTTACATGCACTCTTTTCTTTGTTTCTAACGAAATTTACCTATTGCTTAATACTTAACTATTTTGTGGGGCGAGATGCCTTTTGCTGTTCCCAGATATTAAAACTTCTGTACTTGTTTAATGTTGATATTTCTAAATTATTTTCCACACACCAACCTATCTCTTACAGGCGGAATGTAGCGAGTCTCTCGTTGTATTATCGCTACTTCGATGGAAAGTGATCTGACGAACTACATTCCCTGGTTCCGCCAGGTATAAACTTCACGTCTAGGACCCGCTATGCCCCACTGGCACAGTAGTAAACCACTTACATTCCCTTCCATCGGCGAAAAGTAAGTTCTATACCAACAGCTTCTTCTCGCGAAACACCGCCCTGTGGAACAGACTCCCAAGAGGGTGTTTCCCCGATCACTACAATCTTGATCTGTTCAAGTCTAACGTTAACTGATATCTTCCTCTGCTACCCGTATAAACTACCCCTTAACGTCACCCTTTACGTCGTGTGGCCCTTGGGCATTGTATAGGGTAAATGTTAGTGTAAAAAATGATGAGATCACAATATGATCAATCTTATTAATTAAACATTTTAAATTTTAAACATTTTTATGTTTATATTTTCTTTTTATAGATAAAAAAAATTATATAGATATTATAAACATATAAAAATCTCTGAAAATAATTGTCGGACTTTGTCCATTTCATAATGTGTGACGTCATTTGTTTACATTTGGATACGCATCGAGCAGATATGAATGTATGAGAGAAAATCATGGAGAATTGTAGTTTAAAAACAGTAAAATCGACCTTGCTAACCGAAACGATCCTCTGTGGCTCAATCGGTAAAGCACGTCAGGCTATATGACGGTTCCGTGTAGGATACAGGTTCGGTTCCTGTCGAAGGACGTATATTTTCTATGAAAATTCCTCGGAAATTCAGGCTGGTAAATGCTGCTAATGTTACAGTTTTTTGGATACTCTATTTATTAGTAGTGAGCCAACCAAAATGAGCTGACTCATTTTATAGTTTACCAAGAGAAGGTTAACCAATCAGAAGACTTGGAATATTCAATCCGACGTGTATAAAGGTGGCCATTTTGTTTTCTCCGAATATTCACTGCCAACCTCTGATATTGTAGACCTTCAGAATTATTGAACAGCTGCTACTAGATATTGGTGTTGTTTCATTGAACAAATTACTTAGGTTGGATTTCTATATTCAGACTACGGTGAACATGTATAACAGTTAATACTGTCTATTATAAAACAGAGCATTTACTGAAATATTTGTATCTATAAAAAAGAATGTATAAACATAAAAATGTCTTAAAATAATTGTCGGACATTGTCCATTTCATGACGTTTTAAATTGTATTTAAAAACAGGAAAAGAAGGTTTATTGTTCCACTGGGCTTCATCGTTAACACATTGCGTGGAAATTTGGAGTAATAGCTTAAAACAGGGGTAGTTTTTTTTTTCAAAATAATTTTTTTTTTATTATTTAATAATAAATAATTTTTCTGTACCCAAAACGGATGAAAAGTATCCAAAACAACTTAATGGAAATATAACCTGATTTAAAGTATGAAAATAATTATTATACGATATGAATAAATATATTTTTTACTTCTTCACATTAGAAGAGTAATGCCATCCATCAAATGTACACAGAATAAAAATTTAATAATTAATACAAAAGACGGGTAAAAGAAGGTTTATTGTTCCACTGAGATTCATTGTTAACACAATGTGTGAAAATCTGGGGTAGTATCTTAAAAAGGCTTAGTCTTTCTCAAAATAATAAGTACATATTTATTAAACATAGTTGTTTCTTGCTTGCATTTATTTAAACATACTAAAGTCAGCAAATATGGCGGCATCTATTTATTTCTCATCAAGTCAAGTGATAAATATAGCCTCTTCACCTTTTAAGTAGTTGTTTATAAAAACAAGTTCTAATGTAGTGAATTGTATAAATATATGATGCGCTATACATATTTAAATGTATATAATAAAGTTATTATAATACATTATGAATATTTATTATTTTTCACACGCATAATAGTTGGAATATAATATGCAAGTGATTGTTTATAGACACGGATTGATATAAGAATGTGTACCGAAAAATACTGAATTCTATATTTAAAATGCCGAAGAAAAGAAAAACAGCCCCAGATAAAGTACCAAATGTCTAATTTTAACAAAATTTGGAAGAATACTCGGCAGACGTTTAAGTAACAATAATTGGTTGGGGTATTATGTATTGTTTAAGGTATATCTCGGGAACATATATACAAGATTAGTTTTAATAGATAGATAGATAGATAGATAGATAGATAGATAGATAGATAGATAGATAGATAGATAGATAGATAGGAATTGATTGAGATAGATAGATAGATAGATAGATAGATAGATAGATAGATAGATAGATAGATAATTAGGAATCGATTGAGATAGATAGATAGATAGATAGATAGATAGATAGATAGATAGATAGATAGGAACTGATTGAGATAGATAGATAGATAGATAGATAGATAGATAGATAGATAGATAGATAGATAGGAACTGATTGAGACAGATAGATAGATAGATAGATAGATAGATAGATAGATAGATAGATAGATAGATAGATAGGAATCGATTGAGATAGATAGAAAGATAGATAGGAATTGATTGAGATAGATATATAGATAGATAGATAGATAATTAGGAATTGATTGAGATAGATAGATAGATAATTAGGAACTGATTGATATAGATAGATAGATAGATAGATAAATAGATATATAGATAGATAGATAGTTAGATAGGAACTGATTGAGATAGATAGATAGATAGATAGATAGATAGATAGATAGATAGATAGATAGATAGATAGATGACACATGTTGAATACTTATCGCGCAAATATTCAAGTTTTCCATGTATATTTAAAACAAAATAGAGAATTCTAAATATTCACTCGTTTACACGGCCTCACCCCTTTCTTCTTCCCTGTTTGATTCAAAACGGATTGACTCTTGTCATTTGCTGCTTTTTTCACATACCTATCATATGTGATAACCTTTTGAGAATTTCGAACAGAATCAGTTAATTTCTTTGGTGGGGGTTACATTCTTCTCATTCCTCTAGCTTTACGAGATCTTATCTTATGTCAGCCATTTCTTTTTTTTAATATCTATTTTGACTTGTCTATTACTCAAATGTATGCGATCCAGGAATTCACCTGAATTAACGTAAAGCTGTTTGGAGCATTAAATATTTTTTCCTAATCGAAAATTCTTGTGCGGTGTTTCTATGATTGGCCTACTGAGCATGTTATACGCACTAATCATTTCAATCTTCTTCTCCGAATTTGGTCTTTGAAGTTAATATACACTGATTCAGTGAAGCGAATGGGTTCACATAAGGCAGTGGCTCTCAATTGGATTCTATATGGGCTCTCGGACATTTGGCCGACGGACTTTTAACCAAATGGACTTTAGCTGAAAATGTAGTGGCGTACTTACATGTGTCTGTCACACTCTTTTTATCGTCATGTTCTACATATATTTATATTTATTTACTGTATTAATTTATAATTTATTAGATGATAAGTATTTGGAGAAAAAGCACATTTTACTATAGCAAAAATCTTAAGCTTTTACGATATGAAAGATCTTTCAATTTCACTTTTAATGATCATTATCTTAAAGGGATGAACTAGCTTTTACCTTACTGTTAAATACGAATTTAAATAATTAGGTGCTACTTTTTATCCAAATACACTCAAATCTATCTTTTAAAATACTAATTTCAATAAACAAATATTGAAAATTAGAAAACTTTTAACGTTAAATTTAGATTTAGTAATTTAATCACTTGAAATTCAGTAGTAATTATCACGCCTATTCTACCTTAAAATACTGCTAATTAAAATACTTAAAGTCTTGCTTGATACTATTTTTACTTTTACTTTTTAGTTGAAATGTCCGTCTGTCGACTAAATGTCTGTCGGCCAAATGTCCGGCCACGTCCATATGCACCCTCGGTGTCCATGAAACATTTTTGCGGTTCACAGGTGTCCATTTGAAAATGGTTTATTATGAGTTATTTTACTAGTGTACATAAATGTTCCATAGAATGTAATTGTTAAATACAAGTTCATTTTCATTAAATTAGTTTTACTTTAAAATAAAGCATATACATTTACTATTTCTATAATACTACTCATAAACTTATCTATTAGTAAAAAATAAAATAAGCTTTTTTTTCATCGAATGTTTATGGGGGTCCACCAAAAATAAATTAAGTGCAAAAGTGGTCAATGGGTAAAAAACAGTTGAGAACCACTGACTTAGGCTCGAACTAAATACTTGATATATTGTCCTTTTATTTATACTTCATGCACAGACATAATAGTAGGTGCTAAATGATTTATATAAATTTATAGTTTATTATATAAATTAATTTAATATATTAAACCCCCCAACAAAACTATGAAAATATAAAACGATATTTTTATAGTAACAATACCAGCAATACATTTTTATATTAAAAAAAATCAGCAATATATATTTAGTAAAAATGACCAAGAATCCATTTTATCTGTAGTTGAAGGCATACAATTGTGTTCAAAATATTTAGATTTCAGCATTAAATAACCCATAGAGGTTGATATGCTGCTAAACAAAATCAACCAACCAACAAACATGTATCTGCACAAAAGCTGACCAATGATACATTTTATCTGTAGTTGAAGGCATATAATTGTGTTCAAAATATTTAGATTTCAGCATTAAATAACCCATAGAGGTTGATATGCTGCTAAACAAAGTCAACCGACCAAACTAACTTCTCTTTCAAACTATTTCAATATTTTTGTGCCTGATATTTTAGGATTTACATTTTGTTTTATGAAACCATTTGAAATTGGTTTCATTGTTTGGATAGATTTGTATAATAGTTCTTGAAAATTCTTGCTTTAACCCAGTAGGGAACAGCCTAGAGACATGAAGCTTACTTGCTTTTTCACATAGTCGCCATACTTGGCACATCCTTTCTCGAGTTTGTTTGACTCTTGAAATAAAAAGAAAAAGAACATTCTTATATCTGGTCATTGAAATACTGTTCACTTTTGCCGACATCACTTCTGGATCATTTGAACATTTCCTTCTTTTGAAGCTTTTTTTCGAAATAGCAAACAGAATGAGACAAGATCTCATCTACACAAAAAAATAGCAAATTGGGGGTCCACGATAATATTTTAGTGATCCATAGAACAATTCCACTTCGGAACGGTTGTTACAACTGAGAATTGGAATTTCTACAGTAATCTATACCATATTAAAATAGTAGAGAAAAAAAACTCTAAAACTATCAGAAAACAAGATCAAGTGATGTAAGTTAGCATCCCTTTTAGTCTACCGAATGTTTTGATTGTGAAAGTTGAATCAAAATTGAGAAGGATATCTAAAGGAAGGATTATATATATATATATATATATATATATATATATATAGATAAAGGAAAATTATATAAATATTATATTTTCTTATATAAATTAATTTAATATATTAATAAATAATAATATTAATTTTAAATATTAATAATATAAAATAATATTAATTAATTAATATAGTAATAGACCCGTGAAAAGGGGGGGGTGATCTTTGACTGTCATTGACATCGATGAAGCTGAATATAAAAAAAAACAAAAAACTTGCAGAGTAGCATCAACCACAGGGATCTCATTGTATAAATCTGCGTTTTTTAAAATTTATTAATTACATATTTCAAAATGGTTTATTATGAGTTATTTTACTAGTGTACATAAATGTTCCATAGAATTTAGTTGTTGAATACAAGTTTATTTTCATTAAATTAGTTTTACTTCAAAATAAAGCATAAAAATTTACTATTTTCTATAATACAATTCCTAAACTTATCTATTAGTAAAAAATTAAAATAATCTGAAAACACCCATGCAATGCATGCGTATGCTGTCGCAGAGCAGTTGAAGGAAGAGAGAATTGGCAGAGTACACCTACGCATATGTAAAACTCTCCCACTCAACCAATCGGCTGCTTCGTCATGGTCTATAAAATGAGTGTGTCTGAAGGCTTTGGCAGTTGGGGTCCGAGGGAGCTTGGGCACCTCGAGGGGGTGTAATGGTTAGCAAGCTTGTCTCGCTAGAACAGTTACGACTGAGTAGTGAATTCGATCCTCACTGGGCCTTGTGCCACATCTAAGCTATGCTTGGAAAATCTTTGGAGAGGCGAATCTCTTGATTCGCCTCTCCGATACAGGCCGGTCGCAGGGATTCGTCCCTACGCTGGTAGTATCGCGGTTACGTATGACCAGCTAAAGACCAGCTTGGACAAGCTAAGACCAGCCAAAGCACTGCGGCCCGGGTGAAAACTCGGGTCCATTCCCTCTCCCTTCCCACGTTAAACCCCGACCTTGTTTCACAACCTGGCCCTGTGGGAGGTCAAGTAAATCCAGAGGCGGTGTAATGGTTAGCAAGCTTGTCTCGCTAAAACAATCACAACTGAGTAGTGAGTTCGATGCTCACTGGGTGCCCCATACTTTCGGCCTTATGCCACATCTAAGCCGAGCTGAGAAAATCGCTATTATTTATGGAGCTGCTCGGCCTGGCGGCCCGGATCAAAGCGTAGTATCTGTTCGCAGATCGCTCGCTTGGTCGGCCTTCTGGCTGAGAGCTTCACTCGATACTTGCCTGGTGTAGGGATCGTCCCTGCGCTGGTGGTATCATGGCTACGACTAGCTTAGGCCAGCTCCGGCCTGGACCAGCTATGACAAGCCAAGACTAGCTCTGACCAGCTTGGACAAGCTAAGACCAACCAAGACCAGCGGCCCGGGTGAAAACACTCGGGTCCCCACGTTAAAAACTCAGTGGGGGGTCAAGTAAATACCTGGGGTCCGAGGGAGCTGACGTGAGATGACTGCCATGTACGAGAAACAAGTGCCCTGTTCCAGCGGGTCCTTTTCAGCGTGACGGCTACACTTTTCACTTGAGTACCACCTTTGTCTGCTTATAACCTTCTTTAAGGATACAACACATTAATATGCCAGATCCCATTTCGTAAACCATATTTACTGAATGTCTGATCACGTGTAGCAAGCAGTATTCATTTAGATCAGTGGTACCCAACCAGGGCCCATGTAACATTACCGAGGTCCAGAGAGGTCCATTTTAAAATGGCTTATTATGAATTATTTTACTAGTGTACATAAATGTTCCATAGAATTTAGTTGCTGAATACAAGTTTATTTTCATTAAATTAGTTTTACTTCAAAATAAAGCATATACATTTACTATTTCTATAATACAATTTCTAAACTTATCTATTATTAAAAAATAAAATCTTTTTTTATTGTATTGTTATGGTGTATTTTTATTGTATTGTTATGGTGGTCCAAAAAACAATTAAAAGTAAAAGTGGTCCACATTTAAAAAGTAAGTTGATAACCAATGACTTACGTTAACGTCAAGTTAGTGGAACACTATTGCTTTAAATATTTGCCTCTTCTTTTTTCTTCTTAATCAAAGACTTATATCTGGTGTTCAGTTCTACGTTCGGCCCACTGAGCAAGTTATGTGCTCTGATTATTTCAATCTTCTTCAACTTTGATCGCTACATTCTGCTTTAGCGAAGCGAGTAAATTGGCATCACAAAGATGAATGATATAAAAAGTAACCAATACGAGTTATCTCCCTTATCACGAACAACGGAATAAGTATAGTTTACTTTCGGAGATAGCAGAATGGGTTCGGTTCCAAATTCCTAGGACGTTACCAAAAATGGCGGGTGCCTGAAGAAGACTGGTATCAATGTTCGAGGCACTGCAGCAATCATTATATTCTTTCATCCAACGACCACTCGTTTTTGCTTTCGACAGAAATGACAGCTGGATACCGTCTTCATCTATGTGTCGTGTCCCTTCAGGGCGTGGATAATCATGCCTCTCCACAACATCCTATCCCTTTCAGCTTTTAGTAACGTTTGTTTCTTTGCCAAGCCTTCCTCTTCCCGTTCCGTCATTCATTCATACAAGAGGTTCAAGTAGTTTACCCACTGCCTTCCCCTGTCCCTTTTTACTTCAATTTGCCCCTGTGAGTGTCAAATTCTCCAAGAGTTCTTTCTTCATTATTTGCCCAATACACATCAGTTCTGTCTTTCTAATTCTTTGTATCTTATTACTTTTTTTAGTGGCACTAGTAATGATATACGTCGTTGCATGGGGTAAATATTTCTCATTTGCTTCATTGAGCTACACAGTCTTTTCTTTCATTGTGAAAATTATTTTTTCTTTCATATACAACGTTATTATAATCTATAATAGTTTCTGTTAATTTTTAAAACAATATCCAATTAAAACGTGCTAACATTGCTTACACTTCCTCATATAATGCGCACTTTCATTCACTCCCAAGCTGTGATTTAAATGCAAAGATGGTTACCACTTTCAGACCATACGCAAACTTTGGCTGTTATATACAATGGACCAAAAGTTTGGATTGACGCGCCGGATTTAACAGTGAAGTTTCATACAGTCTTTGATTTAATTTAAGCGTACTTTTCAGCTAGGACGCTGAAAATATTTAAACCATGGCGTTTAGTTTATTTTGAGAAATTTATAATCCGCCCGCCTTAAAATTATCATTGAGCCATCAAGGTAGATTAGGTAAAAGGTGAAATATGTACAGTGTGCATTTCAGTATCTGTCTATATTTCTGAGATGAACAATGTATTCATATTTCGAACTATTGTCCTCATCTTTGTCGCCATATTTATTACAACGTTTCAGCCGTTGTACGCTCCGGCCTTCTTCAGGTGGTTGGAATGTCGAAATGAACCCTTTATTTCGCTCACTGTTCTAGTTCCACGTGTCATGTCTAATGGATATCGGTTATCAGTTATCTCCTCTCCAAGTTCTCCACTGCCTTAACCGGGTATTGAACTCACACTCTTTAGGTCCTGTCTTTCTTTATTTCTTTTGTTTTTCTTTCTTTCTTTCTTTCTTTCTTTTGTGTTTCTTTCTTTCTTTTGTTTTTCTTTCTTTTGTTTTCTTTTTTCTTTCTTTTGTTTTTCTTTCTTTCTTTTCTTTCTTTTTTCTTTGAAAGCGTCGAAATCCACTGTGCCATGTGTCCTTGAGGACATCTGGGTATGAATTTCTGCGTATTATAAACCTGATGTCTTCAGCAACCGTTTTTTCCAGTGCTCATATTGCAATTTTTGCTGTTATCATATAATGTAAATAGTGTAGCCATTTTATTTTTTTAAATTTTGCGCATGCGCATTGTTAGTTTTTGTTGACTGCACAAGGCAGTAGGGTCAGTTAGGCACCATCTTTGAGAAAAAGAGCACCATGACGCAATGCACTCCGCCGGAAATTTGGAAACGGCAAGCTGTGCTGCTTGGCATTCACTCCGTAAGCTCCAGTACGGATATTTAGGAGTCAATCTGAGAGGAGTGCAGAAGATCCAGAAAGAGTTAGATGAGTATAATGGTGATTACGAAGGCACAGCAGCTCGGAAATCTCTGCTCGTTCTAATAAAAAAGGAACTCCTGAATTTGTTGGTGAAGGTCTCAGACTCAACACAGAGGCCTACATCCAGTGCTTTGAGAAGGTAGTGGTTTCCTAGCTCAAGAGGGTGACTGATGGAAGACCCTATGTCTTACAACATGACTCTGCACCATGCTACACAAGCAGGAGAACCCAGTCATGGGTATCAAGCAGTTTCTGTGACCATATCACCCGTTACATCTGGCCACCTAACTACGCAGACTGGAACCCCCTTGATTATTATGTGTGGGGCGTAGTTGAACCAGAGACCAACAAAACTCCTTAGGATGCCAAAGATGAACTGAAGACCAGGATTATGGCAGCATTCACTAACTTAACCAAGGAGGCAGTCCAGAAGAGTTGCAGAAGATTCTGAAGTCATCTGGAGGCCGTGGTTGAAGTCAGTGGTAATTTTATTGAATAAATTTACTCTTTAGTATTTCAAGATATTTTTTGTGTAATTTTGATAAATATATCTGTTAAAATGAGATGTCAGTGTTATTTTCTTTTTTGTGTAATTTAGAAGACAATTCATCCATTGCACCCCGTATATTAAAGAGGACGACGCTCTGACTCTGTGTCCCGAAAGTTCGCTGCCAGAAGTTCACCGCGAGGCAAGTTAGCCGCGAGGCAAGTTTGCCGCTAGGCAAGTTTGCCGCTAGGCAAGTTCGCCGCGAGGCAAGTTCGCCGCGAGGCAAGTTCGCCGCGAAGAAAAGTTCGCCGCGAGGCAAGTTCGCCGCGAAGAAAAGTTTGCCGCGAGGCAAGTTCGCCGCGAAGAAAAGTTCGCCGCGAAGAAAAGTTCGCCGCGAGGCAAGTTCGCCGCGAAGAAAAGTTCGCCGCGAGGAAAGTTCGCCGCGAGGCAAGTTCGCCGCGAGGCAAGTTCGCCGCTAGGCAAGTTCGCCGCGAAGAAAAGTTCGCCGCGAGGCAAGTTCGCCGCGAGGCAAGTTCGCCGCGAAGAAAAGTTCGCCGCGAGGCAAGTTCGCCGTGAGGCAAGTTCGCCGCGAAGAAAAGTTCGCCGCTAGGCAAGTTCGCCGCGAGGAAAGTTCGCCACGAAGAAAAGTTCGCCGCGAGGCAAGTTCGCCGCGAAGAAAAGTTTGCCGCGAGGCAAGTTCGCCGCGAAGAAAAGTTCGCCGCGAGGCAAGTTCGCCGCGAAGAAAAGTTCGCCGCGAGGCAAGTTCGCCGCGAAGAAAAGTTCGCCGCTAGGCAAGTTCGCCGCGAGGAAAGTTCGCCACGAAGAAAAGTTCGCCGCGAGGCAAGTTCGCCGCGAAGAAAAGTTCGCCGCGAGGCAAGTTCGCCGCGAGGCAAGTTCGCCGCGAAGAAAAGTTCGCCGCTAGGCAAGTTCGCCGCGAGGAAAGTTCGCCACGAAGAAAAGTTCGCCGCGAGGCAAGTTCGCCGCGAAGAAAAGTTCGCCGCGAGGAAAGTTCGCCGCGAGGCAAGTTCGCCGCGAAGAAAAGTTCGCCGCGAGGCAAGTTCGCCGCGAAGAAAAGTTCGCCGCGAGGAAAGTGCCGTGAGGCAAGTTCGCCGCGAAGAAAAGTTCGCCGCGAGGCAAGTTCGCCGCGAAGAAAAGTTCGCCGCGAGGCAAGTTCGCCGTGAGGCAAGTTCGCCGCGAAGAAAAGTTCGCTGCTAGGCAAGTTCGCCGCGAGGAAAGTTCGCCACGAAGAAAAGTTCGCCGCGAGGCAAGTTCGCCGCGAAGAAAAGTTCGCCGCGAGGCAAGTTCGCCGCGAAGAAAAGTTCGCCGCGAGGCAGGTTCGCCGTGAGGCAAGTTCGCCGCGAAGAAAAGTTCGCCGCTAGGCAAGTTCGCCGCGAGGAAAGTTCGCCACGAAGAAAAGTTCGCCGCGAGGCAAGTTCGCCGGGAAGAAAAGTTCGCCGCGAAGAAAAGTTCGCCGCGAGGCAAGTTCGCCGTGAGGCAAGTTCGCCGCGAAGAAAAGTTCGCCGCTAGGCAAGTTCGCCGCGAGGAAAGTTCGCCACGAAGAAAAGTTCGCCGCGAGGCAAGTTCGCCGCGAAGAAAAGTTCGCCGCGAGGCAAGTTCGCCGCGAGGCAAGTTCGCCGCGAAGAAAAGTTCGCCGCTAGGCAAGTTCGCCGCGAGGAAAGTTCGCCACGAAGAAAAGTTCGCCGCGAGGCAAGTTCGCCGCGAAGAAAAGTTCGCCGCGAGGAAAGTTCGCCGCGAGGCAAGTTCGCCGCGAAGAAAAGTTCGCCGCGAGGCAAGTTCGCCGCGAAGAAAAGTTCGCCGCGAGGAAAGTGCCGTGAGGCAAGTTCGCCGCGAAGAAAAGTTCGCCGCGAGGCAAGTTCGCCCCGAAGAAAAGTTCGCCGCGAGGCAAGTTCGCCGCGAGGCAAGTTCGCCACGAGGCAAGTTCGCCGCTAGGCAAGTTCGCCGCGAAGAAAAGTTCGCCGCGAGGCAAGTTCGCCGCGAAGAAAAGTTCGCCGCGAGGCAAGTTCGCCGTGAGTCAAGTTCGCCGCGAAGAAAAGTTCGCCGCGAGGCAAGTTCGCCGCGAAGAAAAGTTTGCCGCGAGGCAAGTTCGCCGCTAAGAAAAGTTCGCCGCGAGGCAAGTTCGCCGCGAAGAAAAGTTCGCCGCGAGGAAAGTTCGCCGTGAGGCAAGTTCGCCGCGAAGAAAAGTTCGCCGCGAGGCAAGTTCGCCCCGAAGAAAAGTTCGCCGCGAGGCAAGTTCGCCGCGAGGCAAGTTCGCCGCGAGGCAAGTTCGCCACGAGGCAAGTTCGCCGCTAGGCAAGTTCGCCGCGAAGAAAAGTTCGCCGCGAAGAAAAGTTCGCCGCGAGGCAAGTTCGCCGTGAGGCAAGTTCGCCGCGAAGAAAAGTTCGCCGCGAGGCAAGTTCGCCGCGAGGCAAGTTCGCCGCTAGGCAAGTTCGCCGCTAGGCAAGTTCGCCGCAAAGAAAAGTTCGCTGCGAGGTAAGTTCGCTGCGAAGAAAAGTTCGCCGCGAGGCAAGTTCGCCGCGAGGCAAGTTCGCCGCGAAGAAAAGTTCGCCGCTAGGCAAGTTCGCCGCGAGGAAAGTTCGCCACGAAGAAAAGTTCGCCGTGAGGCAAGTTCGCCGCGAAAAAAAGTTCGCCGCTAGGCAAGTTCGCCGCGAAGAAAAGTTCGCCGCGAGGAAAGTTCGCCGCGAGGCAAGTTCGCCGCGAAGAAAAGTTCGCCGCGAGGCAAGTTCGCCGCGAAGAAAAGTTCGCCGCTAGGCAAGTTCGCCGCGAGGTAATTTTGCCGCTAGGAAAGTTCACCCCCGGCAAAAGATTAACAATAAGCAATATTTTAATATTTCGTAATTTTATTGATCCACATATCTAAAGCAGTTTTGCTTTTTAAATAGTACATAATAATTGATATTTTGCGTTTTAATTAAATCAATTTAATAATTAAAACTTGGGATTCTAATAACTAATCTTAAACACGATCTTCTTAAGTCGTCAGGGATACAATTATCTTCGTTATAATTTAGAAGGAGTCTTCCAATTCACCCAGCAGATGTAATGTAAGCGTTCCGTAATTTGTTCGACGCTTTCAAAGAAAAAAGAAAGAAAAGAAAAGAAAGAAAGAAAAACAAAAGAAAGAAAAAAGAAAACAAAAGAAATAAAAACAAAAGAGAGAAACACAAAAGAAATAAAGAAAGAAAAACAAAAGAAATAAAGAAAGAAAAACAAAAGAAAGAAAAACAAATAAAAGAAAGAAAGAAAAAAGAAAAACTAAAGAAAGAAAGAAAGAACGAAAGAAAAAGAAAGAAAAACAGAAAGAAAGAAAGAAAGAAAGAAAAAAGAAAACAAAAGAAAGAAAAACAAAGAAAGAAAGAAAATGAAAGAAAGAAAAAGAAAGAAACACAAAAGAAAGAAAGATAGAAAGAAAAACAAATGAAAGAAAAACAAATGAAGGAAAGGAAGAAAAAAGAAAAACGAAGAAAGAACGAAAGAAAAAAAAGAAGGAAGGAAAGAAAGAAAGAAAGAAAGAAAGAAAGAAAGAAAGAGAAACAAAAGGAAGAAAAGACAGGAAAACAAAAGAAAGAAAGAAAAAATAGTGAAAGAAAGAAAGAAAGAAAAAAGAAAAACAAAAGAAAGAATGAACGAAAGAAAAAAGAAAGAAATCAAATGTTAGAAAGAAAGAAAAACAAAAGACAGAAAAAAGAAAACAAAAGAAGGAAAAAAGAAAGAGAAACAAAGGAATGAAATAAAGAGTAGGAAAGAAGAACAAAAGAAAGAAAAAGGAAGAAAAACCAAAAAAGTAAGAAAGAAAAAAGAAAGGAGGCAATGATTTTAAGAAGAAAGAAATGAAGAAATAGAGCACTTACATAAAGAAGGAAGGAAAAGGCATTTGAAATGAAAATAGGACGATCTTAATGAAAGAAAGAAAATTCAAATTTTCCAAATATTGGGATGACAAGAAGTCATTTGCTCTTCAATTGCCCTATGCCAGTCTTCTACATCACTATTAGTTTTTGGTAAGTTACTCTGACAAAATCAGTAAGCATTCCACAATTCGAGAGGATATTTAAATGTCGTCTGCTGTCTGGATGCCCAGGTGTCTTTAAAGTAATCAACAAGTTTAAAATTATGAATTATAAAATCTAATTTCCGCGCTGTAAACATTTCTCACGTTGAACTTTCCTCGAGGTGATTTTAATGGCTGCGAACTTTCTTGTAAACCTCTGATTTGATGTGATCTAGAATTTAAAGAACCGCCTAAAATTTGGAGGCTTTGAGTCTTTCTCTAAATTAACATAATTTAGAGAAAGACTCAAAGCCTCCAAATTTTAGGCGGTTCTTTAAATTCTAGATGGTGCGTCCAAAACATTGACCTATAGTGTATATTGGATTTGATTTATTTATGAGAAATGAATTAGAATGAAAATCACAATTTAAACGTCGTTTTCTCGGAATTGAAACGCGTCAGGAATTTGAGAGTTAGGTCTGCTTTGTTTATGACTTATGTGATTAGGACAAGTAGTTGTTTTATTTTTTATTTACAATTTGCTTTGAGAAAGAAAATATTTAAAAAGAAAAGAACGCAAATTGAAGAAAACACAAAGGAGAAACGAACGATAGTATTGTTAGAAAGAAAGAAAGAAAGAAAGAAAGAAAGAAAGAGGGCTATTAGAAAGAAAGAAAGAAAGAAAGAAAGAAAGAGGGTTATTAGAAAGAAAGAAAGAAAGAAAGAAAGAAACAAAGAGAGAGAAAGAGAGAGAAAAACAAAGAAAGAAAAATAAAAATAAAAACCAAAAAGAAAGAAATATGGGCTATTAGAAAGAAAGAAAGAAAGATAGAATGAAAGAAAGAAAGAAAGAAGGAAAGAAAGATAGAATGAAAGAAAGAAAGAAAGAAAGAAAAAAGAAAGAAAGAGGCGTTACTAGAAGGAAAGAAAAACGAAAGAAAGAAAGAAAGAAAGATGCGTTATTAGAAGGAAAGAAAAATAAAAGAAAGAAAGAAAGAAAGAAAGAAAGAAAGAAAGAAAAAGAAAGAAAGAAAGAGATATTGTTGGAATGAAGGAAAGAAGAAATGAAGTAAGGCGGAGTGGAAAGTAGGAATGTAGAAACCTTGTAAAAGGATAAGAAAAAAGTAAAGAAGAAAGAAGCTAAGAAAGAGAGGCAGAAGGGGAAATGAACAGGACGTAAGAAATGAAGCACAGAAAGAAAAAGAGAGAAGAAAGTAAAAATAAAAGAATAAGAAAAGAAAGTTTAATAAGTTATAAAGGGAAGGAAAGACGTAAGAAATTAAAGATTAATTAAAACCTTAAAACCGAATAGAATAATCGAAAAGAACGGAAAAACAAAAAAAAAGAAAGAAAGAAGAGTTTTTTAGGATGAAAAAATAAACAATAAAAATGCCATGTTAAGAAAAAAAGGAAGTAATACAGAGACAGAAAGAGTGCGCTTAAAGAAAGAAAGAAAGAAAAGCAACAAAATGAAAGAAAATGAAGAACAAAAGAAAGTAAAAAAGAAAGAAAAACAAACGCAAGAAAGAAATACAAAAGAATGAGACAAACAAAAGAAAGAAAGAAAGAAAAAAATAAAAACAAAAGAACGAAAAAGAAAAGAAAAAAGAAAGAAAAATGAAAGAATGATGGAAAGAAAGAAATAAAGAAAAAAGAAAGAAAAAGAAAGATAGAAAGAAAAACAAAAGAAAGAAGAAAAAACAATAGAAAGAAAGAAAGGAAGGAAGAAAGAAAGTAAAAAAGAAAGAAAGAAAAAATAAAAGAAAGAAAAACCAAACAAGAGAAAGAAATACAAAAGAATGAGACAAACAAAAGAAAGAAAAACGAAAAACAAAAGAAAGAAAGAAAAACAACAAAAAGAAAATGAAGAACAAAAGAAAGAAAAAAGAAAGAAAAATAAAAGAAAGAAACAAGAAAGAAAGAAAGAAAGTAAAAAAGAAAGAAAAATCAAACGCAAGAAAGAAATACAAAAGAATGAGACAAACAAAAGAAAGAAAGAAAGAAAAAATAAAAACAAAAGAAAGAAAAACAAAAGAAAAACGAAAGAATGATGGAAAGAAAGAAATAAAGAAAAAAGAAAGACAAAGAAAGAAAGATAGAAAAACAAAAGAAAGAAGGAAAAACAATAGAAAGAAAGAAAGAAAGTAA
The DNA here is from genome assembly GCA_964036315.1 of Acanthosepion esculentum. NCBI lineage: Eukaryota > Metazoa > Mollusca > Cephalopoda > Sepiida > Sepiidae > Acanthosepion > Acanthosepion esculentum. The sequence goes on along the minus strand of OZ038509.1, from coordinate 61,819,939 downwards.
AAAAGAAAGAAAGAAAAAATAAAAGAAAGAAAGAAAAACCAAACAAGAGAAAGAAATACAAAAGAATGAGACAAGCAAAAGAAAGAAAGAAAAAATAAAAACAAAAGAAAGAAAAAGAAAAGAAATCAAAACGAAAAACAAAAGAATGAATGAAAGAAAGAAAGAAAGAAAGAAAAAACAAAAATAGAAAAAAAACAAAAGAAAGAAAAACAAAAGAAAGAAAAACAAAAGAAAGAAAGAAGGTGAAGTTTTTCAGAAGAAAGAAACGAAGACGGAGCTACAGAAATAGCGCACTTAAAGAAAGAAGGAAGGAAAAGACATTTCAAATGAAAAACAAAAAGATCTTAATGAAAGAAAGAAAAACCTGGAAGAAAGTCAAATATCGTATAATAAATGAAAACCGATAAACAATTTCGTGGTGGGGAGAAGCCAAGAATGAAGGCCGTGGCTCATGTCGTTAAACCGTTCATTTCTTTTTGTCCTGATGCCAACTGCTGAGAGGGAGAAGTGGACGTCTGTCATGGCATTCGTGCGGTACCTCTTTGTCGGTTCTAAACAAACGGGACACAGCAACAGTTGCATGTGGTACCCAGGAAGGAATGCCAGGCTACTACTCAAGGTTGGGTGCGAGGGTCGGGAGTCAAAAATGTCGTGTGTAGGAGTGAATCGGTTCGGGTATGGTCGAGCTGACCCCATTCTCTTGTAAACGTTGAATGGAAAATGCAACCCCTGGACCAACTGCCTCGACCCCACCAACACTGTCCCACACAGACATTCTTGATTCAAAGTAGGCTTTTCAACCATGTTGTCAACGGAAAATTTAGATGAACCCAACTAGCTTACCTCCCTCTACCTTTTATTCGACTTTATTTATGAGAAGTTGGAAGGTGAGGTTAATGAAACTATGTTAAATGTGATTTTTTTTAATAATAAAATAATGTTTACGAAGGTTGAGCGAAGCCTCACCGGCCAGGCAACAAATCCTAATCATCGGAATTTGTATACTCTAACCTGTAACCATCTTGCGTTTGTAGATACGCGTACTTAAAAAATTTTCATCTATACCCAGTATAACCACAATCACATTCAAACGCCGTCCATTGCATTCTCAGTATCCTTCTGAAGAACCACGTCTCTGTTTCCTCAAACCGCCTCTTACTCAATAGAGATTTTTTTAAATTGTAGACACAAGGTACGCCTAAAAATGTATATCGCAAGTCATAAAATGCCATACAAAATCATTTTTTTCATTTCACCCCAGGCAAGGCAGTAAAGTCAGTGATATAAAGAGAATAAGAGAAAAAGGAACCAATATTAAGGAACAAGAAAAATAAAAGAACAAAAATTAAGAATATAGAAAATAATGATTGACACTGCATTTAAATTTTTGAAGATCAAAGGCAATAAAGCCACTTGGATGCAAGGGGTTTCTGAGTGTTAGAGAATATGAGAAAAACTACTATTAATGAGAGAGGACAATAAAAGAACTGGAATTAAGAAGACAGAAGATAACGATTGACATTGCATTAAAATTTTTGAAGATCAAAGGCAATAAAGCCACTAGGATTCAAGGGGTTACTAAGTGTTAGAAAATGAGAAAACTACTATTAATGAGAGAGGACAAGAAAAGAACTGCAATTAAGAAGACAGAAGATATTGATTGTCATTTCATTTAAGATCAAAGGCAATAAAGCCACTAAGATGCAAGGTCCTGAAGAAAGTCGGATCGTACAACGGCCGAAGCGTCGCGAATCTGGCAATAAAAATGAGTACAACAATTCGAACGACATAAATAGTTGAAACCTCTCATCACAAAAATACGGACAGGTCTTGAAGAAAGCCGGAGCATACAACGGCCGAAACGTTGTGAATGTGGCAACAAAGATGAGGACAAATGTCTGAACTATGTAAATAGTATAAATAGTTAAAATACCTCATCTCAGAAATATAGACATGTCCTGAAGAATACCGGAGCGTAACATGGCCGAAACGTCGTGAATGTGGCAATAAAGATGAGGATAACAGTTTGAACTATAGTGTAAATAGTTAATATAGGGTGACCCCCAAAAAACGGGAATTTTTGAAGTGCGTATTGCCAGACATGAGCAAGTGGCAACACTGCGAGACAGTGACCTTGAGCAAGTAAGCATTTCGCCATTTTAGTAACGAGAATGAAATTTACAGTATCCCAGCTGAGATGTTGCAGCAGTCAATGAGGAATCTCAACAGCAGATTTCAAGAATGCATTCGTACAGGAGGACGCCATCTACAGGACGTAATTTTAAAAAAATGAAAATTCCATCATTGTTTCTTAAATGGCATGTTTTAAGGTTTCAATTACTATGAATTAAATATTTTTCTTCCATCACTCTTGGTTTTATTGGATTGTTAAAAAGTTCACGCTTTTTGGGGGGGTCACCCTGTATCTCAAAAATATAAACAGCTCCTGAAGAAAGCTGGTATGTACTATTGCCGGAACGTCGTGAATGTCGCAATAATGATAAGGACAACAATATGTAAATAGTGCAAATTGTTAAAATACCTCATCTCAGTAATATCGATGGATTCTGACGAAGACCGGCGCGTAGAACGACCGAAACGTCGTATTTTAAACATAATTTAAAATAATAAAAACATAATTTTTCCTTTATTTAAAACAAATTTACTGCTGTTGATAACAGGGCGTTACCCTTTTGTCGGTCATACGGTATATGGAAAAAGAGCCAATTGCAGAATAGAAATACGAGACGACAAAAACATAATGTGCAAGCTGAGGAAAAGCCTGAAACGTGTATATTTTAACGTACCTTTCAGCGTAGACAAAATAAACATAGACCGGTCAACTATTTATCAAGTATTATCTGCACTCATGAGATTAATGAGTGAGATTTTGATAAAAACGTCGGTTACTGAAACGCATCGCAGTTGAAGACAAATAAGTGAGTAGCTGGCATCGACATCGGGGTGTGTAATACCTTGATCTTGTTTTTAAAATTTTCCAGTGGGTATGTTAGGGGTACCGCGCTCGGGTAGACAAGGTTAGGTAGGCTCTCACTAAGTTGGATTTACGTAATGGAGTCGGGTAAGAAGACACAATATCTTGAGTCGAATTGGTTCGGCTTGAAGAGATTTAGGAAAGCTTAGCCGGTTTCGGTGTGGTGAGCAGGTGGTCTGTCGTCGGGTTAATGTAAAAGATTAACAGGTAGATTTAAACAGCTGGAGTAGATTTGGAGACTTTGGATTAGATCAAAATCGGACCTTTTCTGTTAATTTAGGTACCTCCACGAGATCGCTAAAAAAAGAGCATAGCATGATGTAAAAGACGCCAAACTTGACGAAAATAAAATTTTATCGTCTAAATGTTTATGTTATTATTAAGAGGAAAGATCAAAGTTTATTTTAATTATTTAAAAAAAATTTTCCTTCCTTTTAGAACAATCTGAATTTTCATTTAAAAATCCTTGTTCTCTTTGTATCACCGGAACTAGTAAAATATATACAATTTTTAGCACTTTTTTTTTTGTATGATAGACATTAATTTCGAAAATTCTGCAAAAATAAAAATAATTGTCGGATATTAATGATACTTTCAGAAAGTATTCACAGATGATCGAAATTATTATAAATATTTTTTTTTAAAGTCATGGCAGAAATATTTTTTTAATAATTATTACCCCCCCCCCCATCTAATTTTATGAAAACTCTAGAGATTCGATCGAGACTACTTTAGTAATTACAATATTTAAAAACACAAGGCTTTGAGGAATGCAAATAATGATTTTTTTTTGTTTTTAATTGGACCCCCCTAACTGTTCGGCTTGAAGAGATTTAGGAAAGCTTAGCCGGTTTCGGGGTTGGTGAGCAAGTTGTTTGTCGTCGGGTTAATCGAAAAGATTAACGGGTAGATTTAAACAGCTCGAGTAGATTTGGAGACTTCGGATTAGATAAAAATCGGACCTTTTCTGTTAATTCACTCCAAAATATTAATTCCCCCCAAAATAAAATAAAAATTATATTCACTAAAATTCAGACGAAATTCTCCCAGTGCGAAACCATTCCATTCTAGCACGGTGAGGTTGTCCTTTGCGATTGCCCTAAATTTCGGCGAACCGGGAGTGCTGCTTGGGGGGTCACCGTTCACGCTCACCGGGATAAATAAGCCAAAAAACAGCTTTTTCTTCAGTTTTTTAAATGATAAACATTCAGTGTAAGTACCTCGAATATCATCCAAACTCACCAAAGGTCCATAACACCCTGATATTTTTTTCATCGGTATCACCCCAGGCAAGACAGTAAAGCCACTAAGACACAAGAGGGTTACAGAGTGTAAAAGAATTATGAACAGAAACATTAACAATGAACGAGAAGAGGAAAGAGTAATCAGGTGGACAGTAGATAGCGATCGACATGGCATTTAAATTTTTGAAAATTAACTTTGGCTTGGAAAGCATGGCACCGGAATGGAGTTCCATAAACAAGGCAGTAAAGCCACTAAGACTCAAGGGGTTACTGGGTGTGGTAGAATTAGGAACAGAAACATTAATAATGAACGGGAAGAGAAAAGAGTAATCAGGAGAACTGTAGATAGCGATTGACTTTGCTTTCAAATTTTTGCAGATTATAGTTGGCTGAAAAGTATGGAACTGGAAAGCTTCTCAACAGGCGAGAATTACACAAAAGAAAATGTTAGCATAGAACTTACGGTTAGGTCTTGCCAGCTCAACTGTAAATTGATGAGAATTTTTCATTCGGACGGTTGGAGTTATTGCGAGGCAAGCCAAACAACTTTTGATTTAAAATTCATAATTACAAAAGTGTTTCAAACATTTAATGAAAAGCAAACTGATTTAAAATGTATTTTTTTCTTACGTTGAATGAATATTTGCGATGAGTAACTTTACATTATTTGAGGTGAACTAACAGAAAAGAATTTAGGCCTGTATCTTCTTTTTGACCTCTCCGGTACTCCCATGCCTCGTCCTGTACAAACACACACACACAAACTCTCTCTCTCTCTCACACACACACACAAACACAGACATATATATATACACACATATATATATATATATATACATATATATATACATATATATATACATATATATATATATATATATATATATATACATACATATATATATATATATATATATATATATATACATATATATATATATATATATATATATATATATATATATATATATATATATATATATATATACTATGGAATGGATTAAGTCCGAAAATTATTCAATATATTTCCCGTTTATACGTTATTTTTATCGATACATTTTTATTTAATTAAATGCTGTTTTAAAAATAGACATAACTTGTCCAGGTTATTCAACCAAACATGCTTGAATGTAGATATGCTGCCTAAATAACTCCCACACACAAACATACATATATATATATATATATATACATATATATATATATGTGTGTGTGTGTGTGTGTGTGTGTGTGTGTGCGTATATATATATGTGTGTGTGTGTGTGTGTGTGCGTGTGTGTGTAAGGCGAGGATATCATTAGTTTATCGAGGCTTTTAAATTTTTGCTTGAATATATATATATATATATATATATATATATATATGAGAATATTTAACATTGAAAAACATAAAGAAAAAATTAATTATTTTTAATAATATGCGTAAATCTCTACCCTTTACCTGAAGACGGTCGCGAGGCCAGAAACCCGTGTTGTAAAATTATGAAAAATAAAGGATACTATTTTTTTTTTTTAAATCCACATTACAACCCAAAAATTTTGCGGTACCTCTCTTCTTTTTAATATATAATTATATATATATATATATATATATATATATATATATATATATATATATATATATATATATATATATATATATGAATGGTTATACTCGTTTTGAAAAACCTCGGGTAGCTCAACTTGTAATATAACAAATTGATGTCCAAGGAAAAAAAAAATGAAAACAAAAAAAGAAAGAACCAAGAACTGTAGGAATCCTCTCGTCAAGTGCTTGTGCTCCAAGTCCAAAGAAGAAAAAAACACAAAATGAGTCAAAGACTAAACGTAAAGTGCTCAATACACTAAGTAGAGCAAAACCTAAGATAATCCTAAGGGGCCAGACAAACCTACCTAGGTTTCACCTAAACGCATCTTCAGGGTAAAACTGGCTATAAAGGCAAATAATAGATCAATGTTTATTGATAAAACCAAATAAAACCATGACCACGTGACAAAAATAAAACAACCTGTTACTCTAATTACCAACTTTTTTTATGTCGGCACCTACTAAGAATTTCCGATTTTTGGTTTAATTAATTTTGGGGTTCTTTATGGGTAGCGATAACTAGCTTTTCCTCCATGCATAGTGAACAAAATCTATCGCCTGCCTTATATTTATAACATTTTAATTATGTCAGGGTGGTTGCCGCACAAGAACTACACGACCACCCTGACATAACCGTAAAAAAAGCTGATAAGACCAACATTTTCGTCATCCTAAACAAATTGGATTACAACAAGAAACTTCCATGATCACATAAAGTTTAAAAACTCAACAAGAACCGGACCAACTAACTAAAATCAAAGCTTAATAAACTCATTAATGCTAATAATGCTGAACAGAACTCTTTAAAACTGCTTAAAATTGTTGGTGATGATAGGCCTGGTTACATATACGGCACTATAAAAAACACATAAACCTAACTATCCTCTCCGTCCTATCATATCACAAATTTCAACTCCTGTATATCAACTAACAAAATACATCAACCAACTCATTACTCTCTACCTTCCTAGTAAATATAGTGTTAAGTCAACACTAGAAGTAATCCAAATCCTAAAAAGCGAAACACCTAATAATGAAATCATAGCTTCACTTGATGTTGAAAACTTATTTACCAATGTCCCTGTTAGTGAAACTATTGACATAATTATACAAAATATATACAGTAACTCATCTTTACCCCCACTTAAAATTAATCCTAATATATTACGGAAACTACGATTAGCTTGTACTACTGAAGTCTCTTTCTTAGATCATAATAATAATATATATATATATACAACGTGATTTTATCTCCATGGGTTCAGTACTGGGTCCGACATTTAGCAATTTCTGTATGTCGAACCTCGAAAATAAAATATTTACAGATTTTAAAAAACCATCCATCTATCTTGGATATGTTGATAATATCCTTATTTTAGTTAAAATACAGATGAAATACTTCAACTTCAAAAACGTTTCCAAAATAATTCTGTCCTTAAATTCACGTATGAACTCAATACTAATAATAAAATTCCCTTCCTTGACATATTAATAAACACAAATAACAAATTTACTATTTCGCCATACAAAAACCTACCAGTATAAATTCATGTACACTTAACTACAAGAGCGAATGCCCAGATTACTACAAAATAGCAATTATAAAAAATCTAATGCATCGTGCAGAAACTAATTCATCCACAAAACATATTTTTTACAGTGAAATAAAGAATATAAAACAAACACTTACTAATAATAGCTTTCCAAACTATATAGTTGACGAACAAATAAGATGCTTTCTTAGAAGTCTCAATACTAAGCAAATAGTACTTAATACTAATTATAAACAAGATGAAAATATACTAAAAAAATTAGTAAATACTAATATATCTACAACAGATCCTAGCAAAAAAAAGAGTTATCATATATTACACTAAATCTGGTATATCCAACTCAATTATTCGCAATGATTCTTCTCCCCCCCCCCCATTAGAAATTTGCAAAAAACAACATAGCTTACAAATTCAAGTGCCCTTTGGGAGATTGTATCTCCAATGAATTAAATAATATTTATGTTGGTCACACCACAAACTCGCTTTCACGACGCTTAACACTACATTTGAATGATAACTCTAACATTTTTAGGCATTTAAAACAACATGCCTGGCCGCATACATAATTCCGGAAATTCCTTGTTGAAAACATAACTATAATTAAACATGAAAACAATAAACAAAAACTAAAAATTCTTGAAGCTATATACATAAAACAGTTGAAATCTCCACAAATATTCTTAAATGCCTATAATTGGTAACAGAAGCCACTGGTTTATACCAACGGCTTCCCATACTTAATACTTCTCAAATTCACTCTCGCGTGGTCATGTATGACGTCATGAGCTGCGGTGCGATTTTCGCTTCCAGCGTCTTATATGCACGAGATTGTCGTTGCTTGGAAATCTTCCATGTAAACAGAAACAGACTATCATCACTGTCTTGTCCGTGTATTGCTTAATATATTGACATTGTTCATATTCAGGGTCAAAATTTTTTTAGTCAAAATTATTTAGTCAAAATTTTAAAAAAATATTTGCCAATTGTCTTGTAGCGGAATCATGTTGCTACATTTTTTACAAACTAAATAAACGTTAAAATCCTTTTAATTTCAAAAGACGTGATGATGATTTAGTTTGTAAAAGATGTAGCAACATGATTCCGCTACAAGACAATTGGCAAATGTTTTTAAAAAGTTTTGACTAAAAAGATTTTTACCCTGAATATGAACAATGATGTTCGAAAGTACTCGGTTATCTTACGGACATTATTTATTTCGATATCATTTTCAAATAAAAGTCTCATTAGAAAATATGAGAAAATTCAAAAGAAAATATGCAGGACGATGTTGTCTTTAACATTCAACACAACTTGTTTAAAAGAAAAGTCGCTGCCAAATTACACATACACACACACACACACACACACACACACACATATATATATATATATATATATATATATATATATATATATATATATATATATATATATATATATATTGAAATAAATTGTTGGAGGTACAAAACCGTAATATTGTTAAGAAAAAATAAAATTTATTTCTTATAGGCATTATGAAAATAAAAAATAAGAGATGAAAACACAAACAAGACAGACCAACCGGTTTCGTTCCCAAGCTCATCAGGGTCGACTGGGAACATAATAATAATTTATTTCAAAATTACATTTACACGCGCAAACTTTTCCCCTCCTCTTCTCTCCCCCCTTACCTTCCTGTTTTTGTTTTGATTTGGGGGGGGGTCGCTGCGCAAATTTGCGTCGTTTATTTTTGATTTTGTCTTCCCTCATACCATTAATCATTTCATTTTTTAATGTTTTAATTGTATGTAGGGTGTTTGTGCAAGTAAAATGTAATTTTGAAATGAATTATTATTATGTTCCCAGTCGACCCTGATGAGCTTGGGAAAGAAACCGGTTGGTTTGTCTTGTTTGTGTTTTCATCTCTTATTTTTTATTTTCATAATGCCTATAAGAAATAAATTTTATTTTTTCTTACCAATATATATATATATATATATATATATATATATATATATATATAAATATATATATATATATGTATATATTTATATATATATATATATATAAATATATATATATATATATAAATATATATATATATATAAATATATATATATATATAAATATATATAAATATATATATATCTATATATATATATATAAATATATATATATATATATAGAAATATATATATATATATATAAATATATATAAATATATATCTATATATATCTATATATATATATATATATATAGAAATATATATATATATATATATATATATATAAAAGTGAACATAGAAGTCAGCACTTAGAGGCGACAGTCTGTTTCATGCTAGATGCAATCGTCAGGCAACGATTGCCTGACGATTGCATCTAGCATGAAACAGACTGTCGCCTCTAAGTGTTGACTTCTATGTTCACTTTTATATTTACACACGCTCTATCTCTGATATTGAGCACTTTATCCCATAAATATAGCACACTTTAAGACTATGTTTCTTCATATATATATATATATATATATATATATATATATATATATATATATATATATATATATGTATATATGTATATATATATATATATGTGTGTATATATATATATGTATATATATATATATATATATATATATATATATATATATATATATATATATATATATATATAAATATCTATATATATATATATTAACTGCTAAATTCTATTCTCGCACTTCCCTTTCAAAAGTTTTACACCTGTATTTATCGATAGGTTTTAGCAACCAAAATATTTTTATAAATTCGACTTCTACTAATGCTATGATAATTTGTGTTCAAGCATGAATTTCAAACTCTCAACAATAAAAGGATCAATTGTTAATCCGTTAATCCATATGGTTTAAGAATGTGAGCGATCAGTCATTTCTTTCTTTGATTTAATAGACGTGAATTACCATGCCTTCTTAAGAAACAATAGATTCCTGTTGATTTTTCCACGCTTTTGAATTCATAGTAAGAGACTGACTAAATCTTCAAGAGACCAGTATAGCCTGTTGTTTAAATCAGAGCTCACCGATATCGTTTGTCTAAATATATAAAATGTTTCAAATGTCGACTTTTACTCGAATATATACGGCACGTTAGTGCGGAAAACAAAACAATTTGATTAAAGCTTTCTGAAGTGTACAAAATGGTGAACGACTTCTCATATATATATATATATATATATATGCAGAAATATAGTCTTAAAGTGTGCTATATTTATGGGGTAAAGTGCTCAATATCAGAGATAAATAAATAAATATATAAGATAAAAAATAAAAATAAAAATAAAAAAACAAACAAAAAACAAGCAAAACAATTTGACATAAATAAATAAACAAATAAGCCACTTCCGGTAAAAGTAACCGCCAAAATAGACTACCCATAATGCACCACTGACCCTTATATAAATAGTCGAGAAAAATAACAGCACTAGTCGCCTGACGATTGCACTAGCATGAAACAGACTGTCGCCTCTAAGTGCTGACTTCCATGTCCACTTTTATATATATATATATATATATATATATATATATATATCTTTCAAACATGTAGTGTTGAATGTTAAAGACAACATAGTCTTACATATTTTCTTTTGAATTTTCTCATATTCTCTAATGAGACTTTTTATTTGAAAATAGTTTCGAAATATGTATTGTCCATACGATGACCTAGCGCTTTCGAACATCATTGTTCATCTTCAGGGTCAATATTTTAGTCAAAATTTTTTTTTTTTTTTTTTTAAACAAACATTTGCCAGTTATCTTGTAGCGTAATCATGTTATTATTTATTTGCATTTTAAAATACAAAATGTGCCACAAGGGCTAAAAATGGGGAGGGGGGAAAAGACTGGTCTTCTCTAGTCCTACCTGAAAACTATCTAGTTTCATTCGTTGACCCATTCGTACTTACAACTTTCCTTTCACCATAACAACACATTTACTTTCACAACACAATCACCAAAATACCACATTTTCTCCTTTTAAATTCAAAAGACGCGATGATGTTATATCACGTGCATGGCGTAGATTCTTATCATGTGACAGCGTGAAAAATATTTCCAATACACAAGCCAAAAGATCGAATAATACGCTACAAAATTTAAATATATTATAAACATTGCAATATATTACCAGATATATTATAATCTATACGATTAATAGGAGGTTTTTTTCTTTTAATATGTAATGCCTCTAATGTCTGTATGTTTATCTATAATTTTAGTATTTTCTACAAGTATTTTACGTATATCAGATTGCGTAAGGGAAACAGTATGTGACTTAATATGTTGTTTAATGGAGCTAGTATTATTTAGATGCAGAGTCAATCTTCTGGAGAGCCGGGTGGTTGTAAATCCAATATATATATATATAGATGCGTTAACTTTCGCAACAACATATCAAACCGAAAATGGAGAAGTTTTTTGACAATGATGTTCACATTATACAAGGCCCAGGAGACACTCGAGATAGAAGGTTACAGAGTAAGAGGTATAGCTTATGCGAATATGTGTGGAAGATAACGGTTAACCATAGACTTGAAGAGATTAAGATTGTAGTGGTCGAGGAAGCATCCTCTTGGGTGTCGGTTCCACAAAACAGTGGTTCGTGAGAAGAAGCGTCTCGAGTGGAATTTAGGTCTCACCAAAGGGATACGAAGTGAATGAGGGTGGTTCTCGTGGACTGGCAGGTCTTAGCCGTGAAGCTAAGTACTGGTTGAACTAAAGATTGTAGTTCGTCTGAACACTTTCCAGGAAAATTGCAACAGAGCAGCAAGAGGCTTGCGACTTTTTGTCTGCAGGGAAAGGGGTTGTAGGGTGGGAAATCATTCATCACCTAAAAGAACGCGGAGGTTTAATAATAAACGTCCCAATAAAGTATGCTAAAATTACTCAGTAACACTATACCTGGAGTGGCTCTTGGACCCTGTACGGGGTGAACATCATCATAAAAGAAAATCTCACACTGTGATAATAGAAGTTCTTCCAAGAAAGGTGAAATATTGTCAGAACTTACAGTATTTACATTAGTCGGACTATTGTCCTCATCTTTGTCGCCATATTTGTCACAACGTTTCGACCGTTGTACGCTCCAGCCTTCTTCAGGTGGTTGGAATTTCGAACTGAACCCTTTATTTCGATCACTGGTGTAGACTGTTCTAGTTCCACGTGCCATGTTTGATGGATGTCAGTTATCAGTTATCTCCTGCTAATTTTCCCTCTGAAAGTTCTCCACAGCCTTAACCGGGTATTGAACTCACACTCTTTGGGTCTGTCACTGGATCTAACCAACGCCTTTATCCACTGTGCCATGTATCCTTGAGGACACATGGCACAGTGACAAATATGGCGACAAAGATGAGGACAATAGTCCGACTAGTGTAAATACTGTACATAATACCTCATCTCAGAAATATAGACAGACTCTGTCAGAACTTAGATGCAAATTTGCCGTAACCTTTAAGTAAAAATCCTATGGACAACATTCGCCGATACATTTGAGGTAAAAAAAATTAATTTAAAAAATGTAAATTTCATCGTTCCAAAATGTTCACCGTCTCATCTAGTTATATAATAATCAGAGACGTTTGCGTATAACACCCCTTCTCCTTTCTAAACTTATATAATTCCATCAACAAAAGCACTGACTTTAGTCTGACGAAGTCCTTCTATAGGACGAAGCACGTTAAGGAGACTTTTTCTACTGCGTCATTCGTTTGCCTGTTATAATCATATATCTGTTATTTTCAACGTGTACAGGGTAAGCCGAGTTCACAGAAAATAACATAATTTAGGTCAACAAAACGCCATATTTTATGGCATATAAAAGGACTGTCACAAAGCTCTCACAAAAAACTCCATTTCATTTCCGCCTATAAAACGAGGAACGACATTCCTGAAGCACCTAACAACCAGGGCAAGCACGTTGGCCATTTATTATTATACCACTTTGAACCAAACACTCAGGAAGTTTCATCAAAAATAGCCACCAAATTTCTAAAGTAATGCCTAGTATTTCTTTCATCTTATTTCTCTTGCTTTTCCACCAAGTAATA
>OZ038509.1:61786500-61801500 GCA_964036315.1 Acanthosepion esculentum | reverse complement strand
GTTTCGGCCGTTGTATGCTCAAACTTTCTTCAGGTGACACACTGGACCAGTGAATAAAGGCGTTGTTTAGATCCAGTGTTTAGACAATAAAGAGTTGTGAGTTCAGTACTAGGCTACTGCAGTAGTGAACCAAAAACTTGGAGAGTTGAGTTAAAAGGAAATAACTGAGGCATGGCACCTGGAACTAGAACAATCTACTCCGGTGGACGAAATAAAGGGTTCGATCGAAATTCCAATCACTCGAAGAGGGATAACAAATCGAATAATGAAGGCAATGGAAGATGTGGATAATAGTCCGAATAATGTAAATAATGCAATTAATCATGATAGCTCATCTCAGAGTTATAGACAGATATTGAAGATGAGGATAACAAGTAATGATAATACTTCATCTCAGATATCCAATCACCTGAAGAAGGCCGGAGCGTACAACGGCCGAAATGCTGTGAATATGGCAATGAAGACATGGACAACAATCCGAATAATGTAAATAATGTTAGTAAAATAAGATAAGACAGAGATATTTTTAGACTTCATAAAATTTGGAATGTATGTGACAAGATTTAACTCCTAGTCACGACTCTGGAAAAAAAACCCAGGATCACATCAAATCCTTATACTCTCCCAACCTACTCGTTTCTGTTCTATCACTCCCCCCTCTCTCTCTCTCTCTCTCTCTCTCTCTCTCTCTCTCTCTCTCTCTCTCTCTCTCTCTCTCTCTCTCTCTCTCTCATTTGTTTCTGTTTTTTGTTTGGTTGTTTTTTCTTATTTGATTGTTTGTTTTTTTTATCTCAGATTACCTTTATACAACTGTGGACATCGAAACAAACATTTGGAAAAGCTAAGTCATAGCGGGGTGGGGGGCCCAAGTCTCGTCGATTAACCATCATCAACTCGCTTTACTCACGTGAAGTGCGACTGTCTCCGGTTTCAATAGCATTCTGATACTGAACGGCAAAGGACGTTAGGTTTAACTACATATTAAGTAACCTGATCATCTTGATTCTTACCCTCCTCCAAACATCTTTTCTTTTCTTTTCTTTTTTAGATAATACGGAGAAAGAAATAGACAAAGGAAAAATTGAACAAAAAAAAAACAGATTTCTCTCTTGATTACAAACCAGAAGATGTCCTACCCTGATAGACTGTGTAGCAAGTTCGACATGAGAGCCAAATGTCTCCACGGTCATCCTTCCCTTGGGGCCTTGTACAAGACAAAGTCTATAAAAGTAAATATCTATAAACAAAAACTGTGGAGTGATGGATCTTCTTTTATGTGCCGTGTCTCTTCAGGGCGTAGGCGTTTCTGGCTCTCCATATCTTCCTGTCCTTTGTAGCGTTTAATAAATTTTGTCTTTGTTATTTCTCCCAAACCATGTTCTACCATTCATATATACAAGCGCATTAATTATATTACGCGATGCTTACCTCTGTCCCTGGTTCCATCAATCTGTCCTGTGGGTATCACATTTTCAAAGCCCTCTTCCTCATTATGCTCCCTGGAAATTTCAATTGCCTCTTCAAGTATAAGTTTCCTTTTTGTTTCCATTTTCTCTAAAACCTCGTCCTTGCTCACATGTTCGGTCCATGATATCCTCAGTATCATTCTGCAGAACCATGTTTCTGTTGCTTCAAGTCTCTTCTTCATCTGTGAGGAGATTGTCCAGCATTCAGTGACATAAAGAAGGACTGATATTGCAAAACAGTTCAGTACTCATTTCTTTGTCTCTGTTGCTTCAAGTCTCTTCTTCATCTGTGTGGAGATTGTCCAGCATCCACTGCTATATACGAGGACTGATATTACATAAATATTCACCTCTCTTTTCTTTGTTTCTGTTGCTTCAAGTCTCTTCTTCATCTGTGAGAAGATTGTCCAGCATTCACTGCCATATAGGAGGACTGATATTACATATCAGTTCAGTCCTCTCTTCTTTCTTTCTGTTGCTTCAAGTCTCTTCTTCATCTGTGAGGAGATTGTCCAGCATTCACTGCCATATAGGAAGACGGATATCACGTAAACGTTCAGTAATTCTTTCTTTATTTCTTGCGATGTTTTTTTATAATTATTAATACTCTGCTTAGCTTTTAGAAGGCATCTTTGGCCATACAATTCGTCTTCGGATTTCAGTGTCACACTTTCCGTTCTTTTTTAAAACAATTACGGCATATTGATATTTTTGTACTCTTTGATGCTGGCACCTCCAATTTGTAATTTGCATATTGGGCCCATCTTTTTTTCCTAACAACCATGCATTCTGTCTTTTTTTATTTGATGTTTAGTCCTTTCTTCTTGCTTTCCTTCATTACCTTCTGTAAGAGTTTGTAGCTTTCTTTCCGTGTCTGCAATCCGCAGTTTCATCTACATATCATTTTTTTAAGATTGTGGCCGGCAGTAATGAATCCTGGTAGGACTTCTAATTTTCTCAGGATCAACTAACTGTATAGGTTGAATAAATCCGTTGGGAAGACACCTCTTTCTATTTTTATATATTTATTAAATTCATTCTCTATTCGTATGCAGGCGTTCTGCTCCCAGTTTAAGTACGATCAATGAAGTTAAGGAACATCGACCCTGGTCAGTACCTTGATGGGTGACTGCTTGGGAATACTAGGTGCTATAAGCTAGGATGTGCGGCTGGTAGAACTCACGTTGAAACATTCATTTCTATATAATCAGCGAAGTTAAGCAACATCGACCCTGGTCAGTACTTTGATGGGTGACTGCTTGGGAATACTAGGTGCAGTAAGCTAGTATGTGCGGCTAGTAGAACTCACGTTGAAACATTCATTTCCATATAATCAGCGAAGTTAAGCAACATCGACCCTGGTCAGTACCTTGATGGGTGACTGCTTACATGTTTGTAATGTGCATATTGGGCTCTACATTTTGCTAATAACCATGCATTCTTTCTTTTTGCAATTGGTGTTTAGTCCTTTCTTCATGCTTTCCTTTACTGCCTTCTGTAGGAGTTCTAGTAGTTTCCTTTCTGTGTCTGCTATCAAGATTGTGTCATCTGCATACCTTATGTTGTTAAGTTTATGGCCACCAATAATGATTCCTGGTAGGATTTCTAATTCTTTCAGAATTGCTTCGCTGTCTAGATTGAATAAGTCCGGGAGGAGACACATCTTTGTCTTACAGCCCTTTCTATTTTGTATATCTGTTGAACACATGTTATATCCGTATGCAGGCGGTTTTTTGTCAGTATAGGTTCCTGGATATTGTAATATACTTCCCAAATATGTCAAGGTGACCAAGCAGTTCCCAAAGGTATTTTGGGTGTACCTTATCGAACGCCCTTGTCATAATCTATGATACACAGAGAAAAACTTAATAAATTACTTATAGGATGTTCCTTGTCTCTCACAGTCGATGAAAACATATTCGATGAAGATCGCGAGAGCCTGAAACTTGAGTAGCAAGTTCAGCTGTGCCTCGTTGAGGTTTGACACCGTGAAGCGTTTTATGCTCTAAGTGGAGGCGTTGAAAACTGTTATTTACTGCTTAGGCAATTGTTTGCCTTTTGATCTTTTGCCTGTATACACACACACACACACACACACACACACACACACATATATATATATATATATATATATATATATATATATATATATATAACATATTAAAAAGAAGAGAGAAACTGCAACCGTTTTTGGTTGTAATGTGAATTTTTTAAAGAATATTAGGCTTTATTTTCCATAATTATGCTACACGTGTTTCCGGTCTGGCCACCTTCATCAGGCAAAGCGTGTAGATTTCCACATATTATTAAAAATAATTAATTTTTTTCTTATGCTTTTCGATGTTAAATATTCTCGATATGAAAGATTCTCTTTTTGTGTGTTAGTAACCCAAATGTATTTCTTGAGATATAGATATACATATAGATATATAGATATATATGCAATATATATATATATATATATGTATATGTATATATATATATATATATATATATATATATATATATATATATATATATATATATATATATATATACTACATGTGTATGGATACTACTATACATATATATATATATATATATATATATATATATTTGAATTGGAAATAGTCCGACAATTTATTTAAAGACATTTATAATATGTTATATATATATATATATATATATATATATATATATATATATATATATATATATATACATATATATATAGATATATATATAATACTATTGTAAATATATATATATATGTATGTAGAATATATATGTATATATATATGTATGTATACTACATATATATGTATACTATATATATATATATGTGTGTGTGTGTGTGTGTGTGTGTGTGTGTGTGTGTGTGTGTGTGTGTGTGTGTGTGTGTGTGTACTACGCTAACGGGGTTCTGATGAACGGCGAGTTTTCAGCGCCGAAAAAGTGGACCTTCTCACTGCCTTGTGAGCTATGGTTCTTGAACCCAAGGCTACAAACCGAAACCTCCAGGGTGGGGGGCTAGCCCCTGTTAACCGTGTCATGCAAGACCCACCGGCGTGTGGACTACGCTCTGGTACCCAGTAACCTAAGTCCCAGTCAATGGGTAGACATAAGCGGGTAGGACGGGCTCCGGTAAGTCGTAGTGAAGGCAACCAATCTAGGAGAAGGAAATGTCCCGCATCCTGTTGGTCTGCAGTTTGATCTGTTGACGACTATCTTGCCTCTGCTTGTGGCTGGATCTCTATTTTTTTAACCGAGAGAGGGACTTAGCTGTCGCACAAAACTATGTTTCTCCTTCAGACAATGACATCTGCCATCAACGGACTCACGGACGGTGAATCAATGGAGGAGTGGCAATCGTCTGACAAGACGTCACGATCAACAGTTATATATAATAACTACTTTAACCGAAAATGTTTTTTTTTTTTTTTGCATATTTGACTGAAAACCACAGAAACATTTCTTGGAAGAACTTTTTTTCTTACGAATGCGTCTATCATCGTGTCCTGCGCATGGTGATAAACTACATCCGCGTCATGAGTATGACGATAAAATTCATCCGGCAGCAAGCTATCTGATCAGGAGATTTTGAACCACCTCTTAATTACTGGTGTCCCCAGGTCCACCATCACCCGCAATTAGTTAACCCCAAACTGGTGTTAAAACACTATGAAAGTATAGAAATAGGTTTTAATACCAGCATAGGTTTTTTGAAGGAAAGATTATTACCAGCAATACATTTTTCAAGGAAAAATTATTACCAGTAACAAAAATCTTGTCGACATTAAGAGAGATAGGAATGTACAGCCTGATATTAGATAGATAGATAGATAGATAGATAGATAGATAGATAGATAAGTACAAATTTAATAAACTTAGATAGATAGATAGAAGTGGAGTGGTTATATTAAATCCCTTGATAGTTCTGCTGCTATGAAGCTTGAATAGTAGACTTATAAATTGTTATAAGTCTACCTTTCATCCTTGCTTTGAATATTGCTGCCACTTCTGGTCTGGTGCTTCTGCTATATATTTAGAGATTCTTGATAAAATCCAAAGAAGAATCTATCTTACATATTTATAAATCTACCATTCATCCTTGCTTTGGATATTGCTGCCACATCTGGTCTGGTGATTCTGCTATATATTTAGAGATTCTTGATAAAATCCAATGAAGAATCTATCTTACATATTTATAAATCTACCATTCATCCTTGCTTTGAATATTGCTGCCACATCTGGTCTGGTGATTCTGCTATATATTTAGAGATTCTTGATAAATTCCAAAGAAGAATCTATCTTACATATTTATAAATCTACCATTCATCCTTGCTTTGGATATTGCTGCCACATCTGGTCTGGTGATTCTGCTATATATTTAGAGATTCTTGATAAAAACCAAAGAAGAATCTATCTTACATATTTATAAATCTACCATTCATCCTTGCTTTGAATATTGCTGCCACATCTGGTCTAGTGCTTCTGCTATATATTTAGAGATTCTTGATAAAATCCAAAGAAGGATCTATCTTACATATTTATAAGTCTACCATTCATCCTTGCTTTGAATATTGCTGCCACATCTGGTCTGGTGATTCTGCTATATATTTAGAGATTCTTGATAAAATCCAAAGAAGAATCTATCTTACATATTTATAAATCTACCATTCATCCTTGCTTTGGATATTGCTGCCACATCTGGTCTGGTGATTCTGCTATATATTTAGAGATTCTTGATAAAATCCAAAGAAGAATCTATCTTACATATTTATAAATCTACCATTCATCCTTGCTTTGAATATTGCTGCCACATCTGGTCTGGTGATTCTGCTATATATTTAGAGATTCTTGATAAAATCCAAAGAAGAATCTATCTTACATATTTATAAATCTACCATTCATCCTTGCTTTGGATATTGCTGCCACATCTGGTCTGGTGATTCTGCTATATATTTAGAGATTCTTGATAAAATCCAAAGAAGGATCTATCTTACATATTTATAAGTCTACCATTCATCCTTGCTTTGAATATTGCTGCCACATCTGGTCTGGTGATTCTGCTATATATTTAGAGATTCTTGATAAATTCCAAAGAAGAATCTATCTTACATATTTATAAATCTACCATTCATCCTTGCTTTGGATATTGCTGCCACATCTGGTCTGGTGATTCTGCTATATATTTAGAGATTCTTGATAAAAACCAAAGAAGAATCTATCTTACATATTTATAAATCTACCATTCATCCTTGCTTTGAATATTGCTGCCACATCTGGTCTAGTGCTTCTGCTATATATTTAGAGATTCTTGATAAAATCCAAAGAAGGATCTATCTTACATATTTATAAGTCTACCATTCATCCTTGCTTTGAATATTGCTGCCACATCTGGTCTGGTGATTCTGCTATATATTTAGAGATTCTTGATAAAATCCAAAGAAGAATCTATCTTACATATTTATAAATCTACCATTCATCCTTGCTTTGGATATTGCTGCCACATCTGGTCTGGTGATTCTGCTATATATTTAGAGATTCTTGATAAAATCCAAAGAAGAATCTATCTTACATATTTATAAATCTACCATTCATCCTTGCTTTGAATATTGCTGCCACATCTGGTCTGGTGATTCTGCTATATATTTAGAGATTCTTGATAAAATCCAAAGAAGAATCTATCTTACATATTTATAAATCTACCATTCATCCTTGCTTTGGATATTGCTGCCACATCTGGTCTGGTGATTCTGCTATATATTTAGAGATTCTTGATAAGATCCAAAGAAGAATCTCTAATTGCATATATATAAGTCTACCATTGATCTTTGCTTTGAATATTGCTCCCACATCTGGCCTCGTACTTCTGCTATATATTTAGAGATTCTTGATAAAATCCAAAGAAGAATCAGCAATGAAATTGGTTCTAACATGGCATCTCGGCTTCAGTCCCTTTCACTGCCGTAACGCTGCCTCCCAGTGATTTTCCTATGGCAGAAAGATCTGTCTCTCTTGATTACAATCGAGAAGGCAAATTACCCAGGTATTTTGAGTAGCAAGTTCGACTTGTAAGCCAAATTACATTTATCTTAGTTCAATCCTCCTGCTTATCTCTCCTCTGGGGACCTGTAGCAGACAAAGTCTTTATTAGTAAATATATATGTAAAACTGTGGTGTGATGGATAGAAAGAAGTAGACAATTTGCTAATATTCCGAATTTGATAGTTTCTAATCGTCTGTTATTAGGACCCTTTATTCTCCATCCACCTATTTTTATAAACAAAACAGACGCGTGTAAATTACAAACCAAAACGCAGCCTACCCTGATAGTTTGAACAGTAGAATCTATTTTACATATTTATAAGTCTACCACTCGTCCATACAATGAATATTGCTGCCTAATCTGGTCTGGTGCTCCTGCTATATATTTAGTGATTCTTGATAAAATCGAAAGAAGAATCTGCAATATTTTTGGTCCTGACCTGGCATATCGGCTTCAGTCCCTTTCCCACCGCCGTAACGTCCACCCACCCCCTATGTATTTTCTATAAATATATCTCATGTTAATTGTTTGCTTTGGTGAACTTTCCACTTTGGTATCAGGACGTGATTGGCGGGAAGTTCACTTCATTTTACGGTTAAGAATGGCTTGATGTAACCGTAAGTTCTATGTTAACAGTTTCGTCTCTCGCACTTCTCGATTGTGGAACTCTCTTTCTTCAAAAACTTAAATACAATGCCAGTCGCTATCTACATTCTTCTTGATTCCTCTTGTTCTCTCTTTTTAATAATGTTTTCTTTTTCTCATATTCCCTCACACTCATGAACCTCCTTGCGTCTTAGTGACTTTATTGCCTTTCTTGGGGATGCCTGGTTGTCCGTGTGTATGTGTGTGTTTTCACGATAGGAGATATACATTTTTAGACATACCTTGTGTCTATAATTGTTTATCTCTATTGTTTTGCTAAAATTATCAAAGTTCTCTTGATCTTCTCCTCCCCTTTTCTTTATTCAAATATCAAACGTGTAAGTCTTTGGTGGGGGAGTATGTTGCACTTCCTATTTCAAGCGACAAAGCGTCGAGGTATGCAAGTCTCATAGAAACAACGCCGTATGACGAGCGATTTCTCAAAATAACTGACTCATGGAGGTTGGCCGTTATATCAGCGTCTTCTTCCGGTTTGATCATGGGTAAGCATGCGTGGGGATATGGCCGGAATAAAAATGGGTTTTGGAGAAACTTTGGTTGGGATGGATGAACAAAATGAAAAAGAGGACGAATAAAAGTTTGAATAAAATACCAATGACTAACTGAGAGAAAAATATTAAAAAAAAAATCATCTTTCAAAAGTATGAAATCAATATGGAATTTCCTATTCGCAGAGACGAATTGGAAAGTGATATCTACAGGTTGGGGTAAAGCTGGGGAAAACTCCATCTTCACCTGGAAATAAATGGGGAGGAGAAAAATATAAATTATTTAAGAAAGAAAGAAAGAAAGAAAGAAAGAAAGAAAGAAAGAAAGAAAGAAAGAAAGACAGAAAGAAAGAAAGAAAATCGAATGAAGTAAGAAAGAAGCCAAAGTAACTAGAAAGAAAGAAAAACATAAAGAAATAAAGAAAAAGCAATCTAATGAGAAAGAAAGAAAGAAAGAAAGAAAGAGAGAAAGAAAGAAAGTGAATAAGAAAGAAAGAGAGTGAATAAGAAAGAAAGAAAAAATGAAAGTGAATAAGAAAGAAAGAGAGTGAATAAGAAAGAAATTGAATAAGAAAGAAAGACAGTAAATAAGAAGGAAAAAAAGAAAGCAAGAAGGAAAGAAAGTGAATAAGAAAGAGAGAAAGAAAGTGAATAAGAAAGGAAGAAAGACAGAAGGAAAGAAAGAAAGAAAGTGAATAAGAAAGAAATATAGAAAGAAAAAAAGAAATAAATAACTAAAGAAAGAAAGAAAGAAAGAAGGAAAAAAAGAAAGAAAAGCGAATGAAATAAGAAAGAAACCAAGGTAACTAGAAAGAAACAAAAACAACAAAATAAAATAAAAGGCAATCTAATTAGAAAGAAAGAAAGAAAGAAAGTGAATAAGAAAGGAAGAGCTTGAATAAGAAAGTAAGAAAGAAGGAAAGAAGGAACGAAAGAAAGTGAATAAGAAAGAAAGAGAGTGAATAAGAAAGAAAGAAGGAAAGAAGGAAAGAATGTGAATAAGAAAGGAAGATGGTGAATAAGAAAGAAACAAAGAAAGAAATCGAATAAGATAGGAAAAGAGTGAATAAGAAAGAAAGAAAGAAAGTGAATAAGAAAGAAAGAAAGAAAGAAAGAAAGAAAGAAAGAAAGAAAAGCGAATGAGTACGAAAAACGCCAAGGTAATTAGAAAGAAACAAAAACATAAAGAAATAAAGTAATCTAATTAGGCAATCTAATTAGGAAAAAAAGAAAGAAAGAAAGAAAGTGAATAAGAAAGAAAGAGAGTGAATAAGAAAGAAAGAAGGAAAGAAAGAGAGTGAATAAGAAAGAAAGAGAGTGAATAAGAAAGAAAAAAGAATGAAGGAAAGAAAGAAACAAAGAAAGTGAATAAGAAAGGAAGAAAGACAGAATGAAAGAAAGAAAGAAAGAAAGTGAATAAGAAAGAAATATAGAAAGAAATAAAGAAATAAAGAAAGAAATAAAGAAAGAAAGAAAGAGGGAAAGAAAGAAAGAAAAGCGAATGAAATAAGAAAGAAGCCAAGGTAACTAGAAAGAAACAAAAACAACAAAATAAAGTAAAAAGCAATCTAATTAGAAAGAAAGAAAGAAAGAAAGAAGGAACGAAAGAAAGTAAATAAAAAAGAAAGAGAATGAATAAGAAAGAAAGAAAGAATGAAAGAAGGAAATAATGTGAATAAGAAAGGAAGATGGTGAATAAGAAAGAAAGAAAGAAAGAAATCGAATAAGATAGGAAGAGAGTGAATAAGAAAGAAAGAACGAAAGAAAGAAAGAAAGAAAGAAAGATAGAAAGAAAGGAAAGCGAATGAAGTACGAAAAACGCCAAGGTAATTAGAAAGAAACAAAAACATAAAGAAATAAAGTAAAAGGCAATCTAATTAGGAAAAAAAAAGAAAGAAAGAAAGTGAATAAGAAAGAAAGAGAGTGAATAAGAAAGAAAGAAAGAAAGAAAGAAAGAAAGAAAGAAAGAAGGAAAGAAAGAGAGTGAATAAGAAAGAATGAGAGTGAATAAGAAAGAAAAAAGAATGAAGGAAAGAAAGAAAGAAAGTGAATAAGAAAGAAAGAAAGAAGGAAGGAAAGAAAGAAAGAAAGAGAGTGAATAAGAAAGAAAGAAAGAAAGAAAGAAAGAAAGAGAGTGAATAAGAAAGAAAGAAAGAAAGAAAGAGAGTGAATAAGACAGAAAAAAGAAAGAAGGAAAGAAAGAAAGAAATTGAATAAGAAAGGAAGAGAGTGAATGAGAAAGAAAGAAAGAAAGAAAGAAAGAGAGTGAATAAGAAAGGAAGAGAGTGAATAAGAAAGAAAGAAGGAAAGAATGTGAATAAGAAAGGAAGATGGTGAATAAGAAAGAAAGAAAGAAAGAAAGAAAGAAATCGAATAAGATAGGAAAAGAGTGAATAAGAAAGAAATAAAGAAAGAAAGAAAGAAAGAAAGTGAATAAGAAAGAAAGGAAGAAAGAAAGAAAGAAAGAAAGAAAGAAAAGCGAATGAGTACGAAAAACGCCAAGGTAATTAGAAAGAAACAAAAACATAAAGAAATAAAGTAAAAGGCAATCTAATTAGGAAAAAAGAAAGAACGAAAGAAAGTGAATACGAAAGAAAGAGAGTGAATAAGAAAGAAAAAAGAATGAAGGAAAGAAAGAAAGAAAGAGAGTGAATAAGAAAGAAAGAAAGAAAGAAAGAAAGAAAGAAAGAGAGTGAATAAGAAAGAAAGAAAGAAAGAGAGTGAATAAGACAGAAAAAAGAAAGAAGGAAAGAAAAAAAGAAATTGAATAAGAAAGGAAGAGAGTGAATGAGAAAGAAAGAAAGAAAGAAAGAAAGAGAGTGAATAAGAAAGGAAGAGAGTGAATAAGAAAGAAAGAAGGAAAGAATGTGAATAAGAAAGGAAGATGGTGAATAAGAAAGAAAGAAAGAAAGAAAGAAAGAAATCGAATAAGATAGGAAAAGAGTGAATAAGAAAGAAATAAAGAAAGAAAGAAAGAAAGAAAGTGAATAAGAAAGAAAGAAAGAAAGAAAGAAAGAAAGAAAGAAAGAAAAGCGAATGAGTACGAAAAACGCCAAGGTAATTAGAAAGAAACAAAAACATAAAGAAATAAAGTAAAAGGCAATCTAATTAGGAAAAAAAGAAAGAAAGAAAGAAAGTGAATACGAAAGAAAGAGAGTGAATAAGAAAGAAAAAAGAATGAAGGAAAGAAAGAAAGAAAGAAAGTGAATAAGAAAGGAAGAAAGACAGAATGAAAGAAAGAAAGAAAGAAAGAAAGTGAATAAGAAAGAAATATAGAAAGAAATAAAGAAATAAAGAAAGAAAGAAAGAAAGAAAGTGAATAAGAAAGAAATAGAGTGAAATATAGAAAGAAAGAACGAAAGAAAGTGAATAAGAAAGGAAGAGCTTGAATAAGAAAGAAAGAAAGAAAGAAAGAAGGAAAGAAGGAACGAAAGAAAGTGAATAAGAAAGAAAGAGAGTGAATAAGAAAGAAAGAAGGAAAGAAGGAAAGAATGTGAATAAGAAAGGAAGATGGTGAATAAGAAAGAAAGAAAGAAAGAAAGAAAGAAATCGAATAAGATAGGAAGAGAGTGAATAAGAAATAAAGAAAGAAAGAAAGTGAATAAGAAAGAAAGAAAGAAAGAAAGATAGAAAGAAAGAAAGAAAAGCGAATGAAGTACGAAAAACGCCAAGGTAATTAGAAAGAAACAAAAACATAAAGAAATAAAGTAAAAGGCAATCTAATTAGGAAAAAAAAGAAAGAAAGTGAATAAGAAAGAAAGAGAGTGAATAAGAAAGAAAGAAAGAAAGAAGGAAAGAAAGAGAGTGAATAAGAAAGAAAGAGAGTGAATAAGAAAGAAAGAAAGAAGGAAGGAAAGAAAGAAAGAGAGTGAATAAGAAAGAAAGAAAGAGAGTGAATA
The DNA here is from genome assembly GCA_964036315.1 of Acanthosepion esculentum. Taxonomy (NCBI): domain Eukaryota; kingdom Metazoa; phylum Mollusca; class Cephalopoda; order Sepiida; family Sepiidae; genus Acanthosepion; species Acanthosepion esculentum. The sequence goes on along the minus strand of OZ038509.1, from coordinate 61,788,950 downwards.
AGACAGAAAAAAGAAAGAAGGAAAGAAAGAAAGAAATTGAATAAGAAAGGAAGAGAGTGAATGAGAAAGAAAGAAAGAAAGAAAGAGAGTGAATAAGAAAGGAAGAGAGTGAATAAGAAAGGAAGAGAGTGAATAAGAAAGAAAGAAAGAAAGAAAGAAAGAGAGTGAATAAGAAAGGAAGAGAGTGAATAAGAAAGAAAGAAAGAAAGAAAGAAAGAAAGAAAGAAAGAAAGAAAGAAAGAATAGCGACTAAAGTTTTGTCTGCTGTGGTTTAATGATCAAAAATGATTTGAAACGAGGAGTGACCCGTATATTATTCTAATGGATTGTCCATTTAAATGGCTAGCCACAAGAAACATCAGCGAGTCATAGGTCATAGATGGGACCGAATGACCGATGAGCGGGCAACTAGGCCACGAAAAGAATTCGGGGGCGGCAATCATGTAATTCAATAAAAATAAATTACTATTTCGTTTTTATTATTTCCCTTCATTTCTCACACACGTACTTTTTTCTTCTTTATTTATAACGTGTGTGCGTGTGTCTGTTCTTACGTTCTTGTGTGTATGTGTGTGTGTATGTGTGTGTATGTGTGTGTGTATGTGTTATTGTGTGCGTGAAAATGGTGTAAATAGTTTTGGAGATAAAAACATGAAAAGAATTCAGATATGAAGAATTTTTTTTCTTATTCACTCTCTTTCTATCTTTCTTTCTATCTTTCTTTCTTTCTTTCTTTCGTTCGTTCTTTCTTTCTTTCTAATTAAATTGATTTCTTCTTTTGTTTCGTTTAGTTCTTTCTTTCTCATTCACTCTTCTTTCTTTCTTTCTTTCTTTCTTTCTAATAAAATTGATTTCTTTCATTTTATTTGTTTTTTTACGTTTTATCAACCCTTTTTAAGGTTATCTGAAGACGAAACATATTTTGGGATGGTACGAAATTTTTGGAGAAAATAATAATTTCCTGATACACGTCCTGCTATTTAACCCATAGATGGGACGAGTAGATGTGGATTCATTAAATTTCTAAAGGGTAACTTAATATATAAAACCCAACTGAAATTAGAACTCGGGTTTCTAATCTCTCGTTACGTGCCTTTACCCATAATACTAACCACACATCTAAGCTTACAGCACGTGGTATTCCCGAGCCGTCACCCATCTAGGTACTGAGGAAACTCGACATTGCTTAACTTCGATGATCGAAGGAGAACCGATGCTTCAACGTGATATGGCCATAAGTAAAATCATGTGATCTATCTATCTATCTATCTATCTATCTCTCTCTCTCTCTCTCTCTCTCTATATATATATATATATATATATATATATATATATGATATTATTTTATTATTTTCATATAGACAAAAACAGTTTACTCACTACCAAGATGCAATTTAGTTTCAGTGCATTTCAGTTGCACCTCGACTGGTGAGAATCAAATCTAGTTATGAACAATTCTGCTTGTAGGCAAGCCGTATGTGAAACGTCTCTTCCTTTTTTCCATTTGTTTCAGAAAAAAGAAAAAATATATATGCATAAAGCAAAAAGGTGTTTGTCGAGGTGCAATTGAAATGCACAGAAACGAAGTTGCATCATTGTAGTGAGTAAACTGTTTTGTCTATATGATAAAATTATAATAAAAATTAATTATTGCTCTACTATCGGTATCAAGTCCTATTTTTATTAATGCTGTGAAGGTTAGAATTTATTTATTATTTTCGTTCTCATCGCATCATATATATATATATATATATATATATATATATATATAGAGAGAGAGAGAGAGAGAGAGAGATAGATAGATAGATAGATAGATAGATAGATAGATAGATAGATGTGTACAGACTAAGATAGATAGATACGAACAAAATAAAATAGATAGATAGATACATACATACATAGATGTGTACAGACTAAGATAGATAGATAGATAGATAGATAGATAGATAGATAGATAGATAGATAGATAGATAGATAGATAGATTGTCTACCTACTAAATCTATCACAACTACAATGGAAACATAATATTTGTCACAACCGCATCTAAAACAATGAAAGATTTAATGAATACAAAATAATAGAACGGGCCATCAGTTGAGGGAAGAATTTATACTCTATCACCCGCACGGATTGCCAGAAATAATATATTGGAGAAACCTCAAGAAGTTTAAATAAAAATTATATGAACACAAAAGAGACCTTAAGAAACGACACATTAAACACATCAGTTGCTCACCATAACGAGACTGACCACAATGTTGACAACAAAAATGCTTCTCTAATTAAAAGAGAAAATAATTCACTAACATGAAAATGTCTACAAAATGCTTTAATCTCTCGTTCATCTACAGTAAATTTGCGTCCAGATTCTTACAACGTTTAACGGTTCTTGGCAGACCTTCTATCATCACAATGTGAGATATTTAATGAAAAAGAGGGTGGAAACAAA
>OZ038509.1:61774000-61781500 GCA_964036315.1 Acanthosepion esculentum | reverse complement strand
ATCGGGGACACTAAAATCAAAGAAGTACAAATATTTAAATATCTGTGAAATGTTCTAACACGGGCCGAATAGTGCGAGACTGAGATTTGAAGACGTGTTGGAATGGTCAAAGATGCTTTTCAAAAGCCAAGCAGAGTATTAAGAGACAGAAACAAAGAAAAGAGTGCTGAAATGTTACGTGATATCTGCCCTCCTATATGGCAGTGGATGCTGTACAATCCCCTCAAAGATGAAGAAGAGACTTGAAGCAACAGAAATGTGGTTCTACAGAAAGATGATGAGGATGCCTGGGACCAAACATTTGAGCAACGACGAGGTTTTGGAGAACATGGAAACAAAAAGGAAACTTCTACTTAACGTCAGGAAGAGGCAGCTGAAATTTATACAGCACATAATGAGGAAAGAAGGCTTGGAAAATCTGTTGCTCACAGGACAGATTGAGGGCAATAGGTATAGAGGGGAAACAACGCATAACATACTTGATTAGCTTAAGTATATGGATTATGTGAAAAGCTACAAAAACAGGAAGATGTGGAGAGCCTTGATCGCCTATGTCCTGAAGGGACACAGCACATAGAAGAATGAGCTTGAGTAAATGGATGTCGGAACAGGGTCTGGGAGAAATGACAAAAAGACATAACCTATTAAGAGCTACAATGAACAGGAAGATGTGGAGATCCATAAGCGCCTATGTCACATAAAAGCGGGAGAAGACAATAAATCTTATCAGAATTGAACACGTGAGCAACGACGAGGTTTTGGGGAAAATGGAAACAATCAGGAAGATTATATTTAACATCAGGAAGAGACAGCTGAAGTACATGGAGCACATGATGAGGAAGGAAGGCTTGGAAAATCTGATACTCACGTGAAGGATTGAAAGAACGAGAAAAGCAGTATTTGATGAGCTTGAGAACATGGATGTCCAAAGAAGCGTTTAGGAATAACAAAAAGTATGTTGAGCTGCAAAGAACAGGAAGGTGTGGAGAGATATAATTGCCGTGAGAGAGAGAGAGAAGTTCCACATAGTACAGTATTTTCTGTGAATGTTCTTGTTTATCATTTTTTTATGGTGCCTGTGGGATTTCGTTTAACAAACAGATCAGTACTCGACTGTATTGCAAGTCAAGTCTGCTCTGACAACTTGTCTAACTAAATCGTACATGGCTCTGCGATCAGGATTCGAACCCCTGCAGGAATCTCCCATTGGATTTCGAATACAATGCCTTAAGCACTCGGCCACCACAGCCGATTGTATTCGAGCGTTCTTACTTTACGTACGTCGTTACTCAACTAAAAATTTAATGGCCATCATCAGCTTTCTACTTCTGGCTTTCGTTCCTACACTGACCCGGTCAAGCTGCTAAAGATGATAGAGGCATTGGTCACTCAATGATAGAATCCCAACGGCCATTGCATAACCATTGCATCTATGTCGGAGAGCGAAAACGAACTGATACAACAGTACCTCGTTCGCCTTTGGCTACGGGCCTCGATTGCAATTTCATATGTCCCTACTGTGAGCATGATCTGTCCGCCATATACATCAAGGACCAACTCATCAGAAGAGGTAGGAGGAGGAACTTTTGCTTCTGGTCCCTGTGACCAGAGTGCTTGGACGCATCAGGGCTAAGGTCCTCGACTTCAATTTCTCTGTGAACATGACCTGTCCGACATATACATCAAGGATCAACTCATCAGAAGAAAAGGGAGGAGGAGGAACGCAGACGTCTGGTCCTAGCGACCAGGGCGCTTGGACGCCTTAGGTCTACGGGCCTCGACTTCAATTTCACATGTCCCTACTGTGAGCATGTTCTGTCTGACATATACATCAAGGACCAACTCATCAGAAGAAAAGGCAGGAGGAGAAACGCAGATCTCTGGTCCTCGCGACCAGGGCGCTTGGACGCTTTAAAGCTACGGGATTCGACTGGAATTTCTCATGTCCCTGCGGTGAACATGTCATGTCTGATATATACATCAAGGACCAACCGATCAGAAGAAAAGGAAGGAGGAGGAATGCGGGCCTCTGGTCCTTGTGACCAAGACGCTTGGATACCTTAGGGCCTCGAATGCAATTCCTCTGTGAGCATGACCTGTCCGACATATATATCAAGGAACAACACATCAGAGGAAGAGGGAAGAAGAACGCAGGCCTATGTTCCTTGTAACCAGGGCGTTTTGGATGGGTTCTGTATTAAGTTACAGCCTATTTATGTTTGTTCTGCCGACTGTACGCTAGCTGGGAACTTCCTTGCGAGGATGAATATCATATTTTGATTTTACAGTGTCCAGTGCTTCAATTCTTATAGGTATTACACTAGTTAACATTTTTTTTCATTTTCATTTTCAGTATTTATTTATTTTCTCATATTATTTAACTTTTTTTTTATCTGATGTCACATGCATATCTATGACAATGCAAATATTACGTGTGTAGGCTTTAATCCCATTCTCTGATCTATGACCTTTAATATGCCTGTTATTATTAATAGTAAAATTCCAATGAATAATACATCCATAGGTTAAATGAATCTTCCACTGCACCTACACCCCTACCGAATATGACACAAGGTCATGGTTTAATTTTGGCTTTAATACCGTGGAAAAATTGCTCAAGCCCCTCAGAACTTTTCCTTTTGGGGAACGCCTCTAGCGCTGATGATTACTCCAGTTCCCTCCCTTTTGCCTGGGAGGATTACCCCCCCCCCCGTGACTAGAGCTTAATGTTCTGTTCAACTTCACCGGGATAAGCGAATTTCTACATATAGTAAATATTTATAGTGATTTTTTTTTTAAGCGTATCACCCCAAGCAAGGCTGGGGGCCACTATCACGCAAGGGGTTATAGAAGGGTTGGAGGAAGAGCAGATAGGAGTGGTAAAGGAGAGGATGTGGAGAAAGAGAAAGACAGTGCATCGATCAAGGCAAGGGGGTTACAGAAGATTTGAAGCGAGAGCAGATAAAAATGAAAAGTGAAAGGATGTGGAGAAGGGAAGTGGATAGATCAAGGCAACTGGAGATGTCGATTGACGTTACACTTAAATAGTTGGAGATTGTATTTGTCAGGGAAACAGGAATAGGGAAGGGATTTCCACAGGCGAGATGTGCGAGACATGAAGCTATTGGAGTAGAAGAGACGTCTACATCTAACAGTTTGAACGGTAAAGGGGTGGGAACGGGATGCCAGCCTCGTAGGACGTTTAAATTCATGAGGCCTAGGGACAAGCGAAAGCAGCTCCTCGGAGCAATTACCGTGAAAGTATTTGTAAAAAAGACAGAGTGAGGCAACATCGCGTCTGTGAGAGAGCGACTGCAGACGAGATGACAGATCAGGGCCAATCACATTGCATATCCCTTTCTGGATCTTATCAAGAACCCTGAGGCAAACAGCAGGGGCCCCAGACCATATATGGCAGCAATACTCCATGCAAGGGCGAATGGTCGATTTATAGATTTGGAGGATCGATTCCGGGGAGAAAAATCTCCTGGCTCGGCACTGGGAACCAACTTTCCTTGCGGTGGATGATGCAACTGACTCGATGTATTTTTTCAACCTCACATCAGCGGACAGCGTGAGACTGAGGAGCTCTCGAGAAGTTGGTCTTCAGACATTCTAATGGGATGCAGGGATGGATCCTTGTGGTGGTTAATAGAGATCAGTTTTGTTTTAGAGGCGTTAAAATTAACCATCCATTTCTCGCCCCAGTTCACAACAGTAAGACCGGAATTATGGGACACGCAGTGAGGATTGAACTGTTGTTTGATTGGTTTTGTATAGCGGCATATCAACATCTAAACCGAAATCCAAATATTTAGAATACAATTTCATAGCTTCAACTAAACCTGCAATTGTATGCCTTCAACTACAGATGAAATGTATTATTGGACATTTTGCTTTATAATATATTGTTGGTAACACTACAATAAAATGTACCGCTGGTCAGTTTGCTTTAAAAATATATTCTTGGTAATTTAACTATAAATATGTATTGCTGGTATTTTTTTTAACCATTTCACCCCAAGCAAGCGGGAGTGCCAACAATTCAACAATTGCTACATATGACTGTTGACCATGTTCACCATAGTCTATGAATATAGAATCCAGCGCAGTACGTAATCTGTTCAATGAAAACAACGTTAAAGATTAACAATCACGAGTCAGACACTCTACTGAATCTGACTATATCGCCAATATCACCAGAAGCTGTTCCGTAATTCTTCAGTCTTCGATATCAGAGCTTGGCAGTGAATATTCGGAAAAAACATGGCCGCCTTCATACACGTCTACTGAATATTTTGAGCCCTCTGATTGGTTAACCTTTCTATTGGTGAACTATAAAATGAGTCAGCTCATTTTGGTTGGCTCACTAGTATATAAATACCCAAAAATTCCAACAAGGGCCACTAGCACGCAAGGGTTACAGAGAGTGAAAGGAAGCGAAAAAGGGGAGGGTGAGGAAAGGATAAAGAAAATGGCGAGAAACAAGATCAAGGCATCAGAAGGTGTCGATTGACATTACATTTAAATGTTTGAAGATTATAGTTATCAGGGAAGCGAGTAAGAGGAAGGGAGTTCCACTGCCGGGAAGTATATATATTTAGAGATTCTTGATAAAATCCAAAAGAAGAATCTATCTTACATATTTATAAGTCTACCATTCATCCTTGCTTTGAATATTGCTGCCACATATGGTCTAGTCCTTCTGCTATATATTTAGATATTCTTGAAAAAATCCACAGAAGAATCTGCAGAGTTATTGGTCCTGACATGGCATCTTAGCTTCAGTCATGTTCCCTATGCCGTAACGTAGCGATCTTATGCCTTTTCAATAAATACTTTCATAGCAAAATGTTCTGATGACCTTTTCTCAATGGTACCTAGGCATTATGAATGTAAACACAGCGCTAAATTGGCGGCGATGCTAGATTGGGAACAATGTACTCTTGAAATGGCTAGATTTAACCGTCATTTCTATGATAGGATTTTCTTGTATCGCACTTCTCGCTTGTGGGACTCTCTCCTGGATATATATAATTAACTTTGATCTTCAAAAAATCTAATGTAATGTCAATCGGTGTCTTCTGTGTTCGAAATTATTATTCTTTTATTGTTCTCATTTCTTAATAATAATTCTCTCCTATTTTATGACAGTCAGTATCGTCTTTGCGTTTTAGTGGCTTTATTACTTTCTTTTAATTAACGAATTTCTTTGCTTCTTTCACTAAAATCAAACAGCGTCTTTTCCGTCTTCTCTGCCATCTAAACTGAATAGACCATGATTCATGAAATATCGGATGAATCAAGGATGAATGGTAGACTTATAAATATGTAAGATAGATTCTTCTTTGGATTTTATCAAGAATCTCTAAATATATAGCACAAGCACCAGACCAGATGTGGCAGCAATATTCAAAGCATGGATGAATGGTAGACTTATAAATGGGTAAGATAGATTCTTCTTTGGATTCTATCAAGAATCTCTAAATATATAGCAGAGGCATTAAAATTATCAAGCTCCTCCTTGCACCAGTTAACAAAAGATTATAGATCATATTTTAGATCATCTAACCTTATCAGACCGATCAGACTTACTATTTAGACAAGAGTAAATAGTTGAGAACTGATGATATGAGGAAGAAGCTCATTTATGAAAATTAGAAACAAGGCAGGTACAAGGATAGAGCGCTGGGTAACACTTACATTTCTTAAGAAGCAAAGTCATATTTCTTGTCTATAAAAAATTTAAGTTGAGAGCTGATGACATCTCAGAGATCGACGAAAAAAATTAGGAACAATATATGGAGCCCTGGGAAAAACCATCATTAAAGCAAAGATTTCGCAATTTGGTAAGAAAGACTGAATCAGTTAAAAAATTCGCCCAGAAAAATTATAGCCTTTCTATATTTTTCTAGCTTACTCCCAATGTGTCTTCATTCCTTTCTGTTATCTTCCACATTAGCCCTCGTTGTCTCTCTGCTTCTTCTTCTGCGTTTGTTTACCTATCTTTTTGTCTCTCTCTATCTATCTATCCCTTTATCTATCTCTCTATCTCTATCTCTCTCTCTTTCTCAAACTCTCGTTCTCGTTTTCTCTGTTTCCTACATTCTTTCTCACATTTTCATTAATCTTTTTTTTTCTTTTCAACTGACATTTTCTTTCGTAGTTCATTTATTATTCTCTTCTTCTTCTTCTTTATCTCTTTGCTTCTTTCTTTCTTCTACCTGTTCATTTTACCTTTTTTTTCTTGCCTTCTTTATTTTTCATCGTCCGTTTTATCATTTTCCTTTCCTCATCTTTCTTTCGCTTGCTTCGTCTTTTCTCATTATGTCTCTCTTTTTACAGCTTCATTGTTTTTTTGTACTTCATCTGCTTCTTTCTTTCTTTATCTCTTTGCTTCTTTCTTTCTTTCTACCTTTTCATTTTACCTTTTTTTCTTTCCTTCGGTATTTTTCATCGTCCGTTTTATCATTTTCTTTCCCTCGTCTTTCTTTCTCTTGCTTCGTTTTTCTCCTTTTTATGCTTTTTTTTGTCTCTCTCTTTTTTAGGCTACTTTTTTTTATCTTCCCTGCTTCTTTCCTTCTTTCTTTCTTTCTTTCTTTCTTCCAGTTGTATTCTTACCGTCCTTCGCCTTTCTTTACTTGTCTTTCTCTTTTCCTCTCCTTTCTCCCTCTCTCTCTTTCTTTTTCTCCCCCCCCTCTCTCTCCCTCTCTCTCTCTCTCTCTCTCTCTCTCTCTCTCTCTCTCTTATAAGTTTTATTTCAGTCCAATATTTACGAGAACAAAGGTGAAAGGTGTTGGCCGTTTGGTCCGTCAGGTGGTGTGGAGAGGAAACTTTTTTCGGCTTGAAGTGGAAGGAATGATCGGACTAAGGTTACCCATGTCGTGTTACCCGACAATTAAAACGCCAAATATGGAATGAAAGGAAAGAAAATAAGCGTTATCAAATAAAGAAAAGGAAAGAAAGATTATTAGGTCCGTTTCAACGAAGGAGGGAATCAGGTGTTTGGCGTGTATTATTAGAAGAGGACGAAGAACGCGGATGGTAATTGCTTGCCAGGGTCGTTCGGCCACACCCATTCATTCAAATAGACGCATTTCATTCACATACACGCTCAATGGCCAGCACACACTTATATTAAAAAGCGCACTCACATATCCGTGCTTATAAACCAGTACACAAATAAAAAGGTTTGCCATATCCGCGGTTTTCAAATTCATTGACAGCATACAATGCAGAGGCTAGAACCCTCTATCAAAAGGTGACACCAACCGCAGATATGCGTGCAAAATAAAGCATAATTTATTTATAGACTCAAGTATAAAACAACAATATTTCACAATAGACTCTATTATAATCTATCAGTATTTACTTATAGACTCAAGTATAAAGCAACAGTATTTATCTTTAGAAGCTAGTATAAGCTATCAGTATTTACCTATAGACTCAAGTATAAAGCAACAGTATTTATCTTTAGAAGCTAGTATAAGCTATCAGTAT
>OZ038509.1:61689000-61769000 GCA_964036315.1 Acanthosepion esculentum | reverse complement strand
AATACAGTTATCTAATTAATTTCTGACGAAAGATCGGGGCGATCTGAAATATCAAATATATATATATATAAAAATATAAATAAATACTTTCACAAAAAAACATTCAATCTTTTTTCTTTTAATTTGCAACTTTTCTGTTGTTTTCTCCATATTATATATATATATATATATGTGTGTGTGTGTGTGTGTGTGTATGTGTGTGTATGTGTGTGTGTGTGTGTGTAATTTGGCAGCAACTGTTCTTTTAAACATGCTGTGTTGAATGTCAAAGACAACATAGTCCTGCATATTCTGTTTTGAATTTTCTCATATTTTCTAATGAGACTTTTTATTTGAAAATTATATCGAAATAAATATTGTTCGTAAGATAACCGAGTACTTTCGAACATCATTGTTCATCTTCAGGGTCAACATTTTTTAACAATGTCTTATATATATGTAGAGTCAAATTTTTTAAAACATTTGCAAATTGTATTGTAGCGGAATCATGTTATTATTTATTTGCATTTTAAAATACAAAATGTGCCACAAGGGCTAAAAATGGGGAGGGGGGAAAAGACTGGTCTTCTCTAGTCCTACCTGAAAACTATCTAGTCTCATTCGTTGACCCATTCGTACTTACGATTTTCCTTTCACCATAACAACACATTTACTTTCACAACACAACCACCAAAATACCTCATTTTCTCGATGAAAAGCCCTAACATGAATTTTTATTTACAAAATCATCGAGGGATGGGGAAAAAATCAAAAACCCAATGTTTATATACAATGTAAAATATGTATGTACAAGAAACTAAACAAAACAATATTAGTAGTAGGACCCTTCCAAAAATGTGGCAGAAATCTCTATTAACTGGGATGAACAAATCCAAAGAACAGAGACATCTGTCACCTAAAATCTGCTGATACCTGGACATTGACGGTACCACATTGGAACAAACGGAAGTGGCTTCCAGGACAAAAAACTTTCCGTCCAAGACGCAAACCATGTAGCCTTCAACGACGTTGCGCAACCTCTGTGCAGGCTGACTGCACAGAGGTTGCGCAACGTCGCAGTGGAAGAAGGCATGTTCAATTGACTCCTCCCAGTCACCACAGCGAACACATTCGGCTGGAATCGCCAAACCCGCAGAGCCTTTTTGCCGACCCAGAGAGCCCCTCGCAACACCAGCCAGGTTAGTTATTGAGACATTTCAACCCGGGCGCCCAAGGCGAGACGGAGCGAAACTCCTTGTTCGTAAGGCCCAGCTTGCCCGGAAGCTTATCCTTGGCAACCCCCCTCACTGCCACCCGATACAAAGGCTTCCGAGACATATCCCGTGTGTCGGAGAGGCGATCTTTAACCTTTAACAGGCAAAGCAGCGCGTCTCTACATTCCTTATAAAAGAGGCATTCACCTTCAGGTGAGCGGTGCGCCTCCGCCTCGTCGGAATGCACACTTTGAAGGGACGGAAAAGATTGACGGGCGTCTTCATTCCAGAATTCGGCTTCACCGTCGTTTTGCCTACACATCCGTTCTCGGAAATTCAAGCGGAGCATATGCTGACGTGTCTCGACGCTTGGCATTCCCAGACCGCCTTCGGCAGGATGGAGGCAGCAGACCTCGCGACTTACCATGTGAGCCTTTCCTCTCCAGAGGAAATCGAAAAGCTCTTTAACGAAATTGACTAGTACGGTAGACGGGAGTGGAAGAACCGAAAGGAGAATCGGGTAGATGTGCGAAATGCACACTTCCGCCCTCCCCTTCAAGGAAAGATTCCTTCGAGTCCACAGACGAACTGCTTCGTCGACCTTCCTTCGAATTTCCGACCAATTTGTGTCCAGCAGAAGGCCGGGATCGAACCAGATACCGAGTATCTTCACCGGCCCATCCGTCCAGCTGTATGGAATCATGTTGCTACATTTTATTTTTTACAAACTAAATAAACGTTACAAAATCATTTTAATTTCAAAAGACGCGACGATGTTATCACGTGCATGGCGAAGATTTTTAATCATGTGAAGGCGTGAAAAAGATTTTTCTTATTATACAAGCCAAAAGATCGAAGGATACGTTATGAAATTTTAAAAGTTCAAAGGAAATGGTTATGTGGTGTATCTAATTATGTAGAAATATATTATAAACATTGTAGGATGTTTCCAGAAATATTGTAATCTATGCGATTAATAAGAGGTCTTTTGCTTTCAATATGTAGTGCTTCTAAGGCGTCTAATGTCTGTATATACTAAAATTATTGATAAACATACAGACATTATATAATGTTCGTGTGCACTTTAAAAAATGTATAACTTTATTTGTATTTGCGATAGAAATAATTTGTAAAAAGGATTAGAAAGAAGTAAATCTATATGTTTTTATAAAGGTTTTATTGAAATTTTATTTAAGTTCCACATGTCCTCCATCATTAGCAATACAAAGGGTAATACGATTTTGCAGTTCACGGAAAACATTTGCCAACTGATTTACATTTTGCCTGAAATCATATTAGTTATTTTAGCTATACTTAAAACTAGGTACATTAAACTTTATGACATTTTTTACAGATTATTTCTATCGCGAATACTAATAAAGTTATAAATTTTTAAAGTGCACACGAACTTTATGGACACCCTGTATATTGACATGATAGTAAATTTGTTCCTATCATTAACAGATTATATATATATATATATATATATATATATATATATATATATATATATATATATATATATATATATATACATGGTGTCCATAAAGTTCGTGTTCCCCTTAAAAATCATTTCTTGATTCTTAGTGGAATTATCGCCATCTTCTTTCTTCCTGAAACCTGTTCTTTTATTGTCCTTTCTCCTCACTAAAGTCTTCTCATTCTCTTTCACTCCCAGTAACCTCTTGTTTCTTAGTGGCATTATCGCCATCTTCTGTCTTCCTGAAACCTGTTCTTTTATTGTCCTTTCTCCTCACTAAAGTATTCTCGTTCTCTTTCACTCCCAGTAACCCCTTGTGTCTTAGTGGCATTATCGCCATCTTCTGTCTTCCTGAAACCTGTTCTTTTATTGTCCTTTCTCCTCACTAAAGTATTCTCGTTCTCTTTCACTCGCAGTAACTCCTTGCGTGTTAGTGGCATTAACGCTATCTTCTGTTTTCTTTAAGCCTGTTCTTTTATTGTCCTTTCTCATCACTAAAGTCTTTTCGTTCTATTTCACTCCCTGTAATCCCTTTTGTCTTAGTGACATTATTGCCATCTTCTGTCTTACTGAAAACTGTTCTTTTATTGTCCTTTTTTTCTTCACTAAAGTCTTCTTATTCTCTTCCACTCCCAGAGCTAAAAACACGGTAAAAAGAAAAAAAAAGACTCAGGATCGTGGACGAGATTAGGGTGCACGTGGTGGCGATTGCCCTGTCAGTGCTATTTCTTCGTCAATATTAAATGGCTGCACCATTTTCGGACCGACTTCTTATAAAACGTTAGCTGTTTCAAATAATAAATTTATGACGTGTACGAGTGTAAGTAAAAAATTATCCCTATTTTCGCCATAACATCTTTAGGCTTGCCTCTCTATCTTCTGCTCGTGCTTGCTTATAGTTTGTTCCATAGTGATCACGCGATCGAAGTTTGAGGTTTATCGCGCCAGTTTACTTACTGCTTTTACAGTGTAAACATGTCCGCTCCGCTAGTAGTATGCACCAAAGAGGAACAAAAGATAGCGATCTAAATTTGCACAGAACGTTGTTCATATTGAGTAAATTGGCATGTAAAACAAATAATTCAATAAAACGCACTTGTTTTTCATTCATTTTTAATAAGGTGAATCGAAATGCAAGACAAATTGAAGCTATTTCTTGCTTTTAATTATTTTTAATAAAATAAATTGTAATATGATTTACTTTTTATGAAGTAAATCGAAATTCTTATTTATTAAAAATAATTAAAAACGAAAAGAACTTGTTCATATTTTATACATTGACTTTTCCAATGCTAAAGTAAAGCGAGAAACGTTTCTCCCTTTTCAATCAAATTTCTCTCTTTCACTTCCTTCTTTTCCTTCTCTCTTTCTTTTACATTCTCCTTCCCCCTTTGGGTTCCTTTGTTTTCCCTCTCTCTCTCTCTCTTCTATTTTCCTTTCCCTCTTTGTATTCCTTTCTTTTCCTTCTCTTTTTCTTTTCCATTTTCCTTCCCCCTTTGTGTTAATTTCTTTTCCTTCTCTCGTTCTATTCCATTCTCCTTCCCCCTTTGTGTACCTTCCTTTTACTTCTCTTTCTTTTCTATTCGCCTTCTCCCTTTGAGTTCCTTTCTTTTCTTTCTCTCTTTCTTTTCCATTCTTCTCCCCCATTTGTGTTCCTTTCCTTTCCTTCTCTTTTGCATTTAAATTCTCTTTCTACCTTTCTGTTACTTTCTTTTCCTTCTCTCTTTCTTTTCCATTCTCCTTCCCCATTTGTGTTCCGTTTATTCCTTCTTTCTTTATTTTCCATTTTGCTTCCCCTATTGTGCCCTTCCTTTCCTTCTCTCCTCCTTTTACATTCTCCTTCTCCCTTTGTGTTCCTTCCGTTCCTTCTCTTAATTTTCCATTCTCCTTCACCCATTCTGTTCCTTTCTTTTCCTTCCCTCTTTCTTTTCCATTCTCCTTTCCACTTTGTGTTCCTTTATTTTCCTTCCCTCTTTCTTTTCCAATCTTCTTCCCCCTTTTTGTTCCTTGATTTTCCCTCTCTTTATGTTCCATTCTCCTTCCCCATTTGTGCTCGTTTTTTTCCTTCTCTCTTTCTTTTCCATTCTCCTTCCCACATTTTGTCCTTTTCTTTCCTTCTCTCTTTCTTTTGCATTCTCCTTCTGCCTTTCTGTTCCTTTCTTTTCCTTCTCTCTTTCTTTTACATTCTCCTTCCGCCATTGAGTTCCTTCCTTTTCCTTCTCTTTCTTTTCCATTCTATTTCCCATTCGTGTTCCTTTTCTTTCCTTCTCTCTTTCTTTTGCATTCTCCTTCTCCCTTTGTGTTTTTTTCTTTTCCTTCTCTCTTTCTTTTACATTCTCCTTCCGCCATTGAGTTCCTTCCTTTTCCTTCTCTTTCTTTTCCATTCTATTTCCCCTTCGTGTTCCTTTTCTTTCCTTCTCTCTTTCTTTTCCATTCTCCTTCCCGCTTCGTGTCCCTTTCTTATCCTTCTTTCTTTATTTTTCATTTTGCTTCCCCCATTGTGTCCCTTTCTTTCCTTCTCTCTTTCTTTTACATTCTCCTTCCCCCTTTGTGTTCCTTCCGTTCCTCCTCTTAATTTTCCATTCTCCTTCCCCCTTTGTGTTCCTTTCTTTTCTTTCTCTCTTTCTTTTCCATTCCTCTCCCCGCTTTGTGTTCCTTTCCTTTCCTTCTCTTTTTCATTTAAATTCTCATTACCCTTTTGTGCTCCTTTCTTTTCCTTCCTCTTTCTTTTCAATTCTCCATTCCAATCTGTGTGTCTTTATTTTCCTTCTCTCTTTCTTTCACATTCTCCTTCCCCCTTTGTTTTCCTTCTGTCTTTCTTTTCCATTCTCCTTCCCCCTTTGTGTTTCTTTCTTTTACTTCTCTTTCTTTTCTATTCGCCTTCTCCCTTTGTGTTCCTTTCTTTTCCTTCTCTCTTTCTTTTACATTCTCCTTCCCCCTTTGTGTTCCTTTCTTTTCCTTCTCTCTTTCTTTTACATTCTCCTTCTCCCTTTGTTTTCCTTTCTTTTCCTTCTCTCTTTCTTTTCTATTCTCCTTACCCCATTGTTATAAATAAGGCGACAAAGATGAGGATAATATTCCGAATAATGTAAATTGTGTACATAATACCTCCTCTCAGAAATATAGACAGATACTAATCAATATTTTTCGATTCTGACAATTTTCGCATCTTAAGGTAGGCGTAAAGAATGCTAATCCGCAAAAAGTATTTCCCCAAGTTGTTTTGGCTATTTTTAAAGAGTGAAACTATGTATTTAATTAGTACCAAAAGGAAAGATACACTATTTGTATTGAAGTAATGGACATTTTTCATATAGCGTTTTACCAAGCGTTGCTCAGATGTGGCACAAGGCCGAAAATAGGGTGTACCTTGTGAGGATCGAATTCACTACTCATTCGTAAATGATCTAGCGAGACAACCTTCCTAACCATTACACCTTGTCGAGGTGCCCACATTTTTCATATAATAACAATATTTGATCAACTTGGGGTCAAAAAATTATCAACTAAAATTAAATACAATAAAAATAAATTAATATTAAATAAAATAAAAATAAATAAATTAAAAATAAATAAGATAGAGAATAAATTAAAATTAAATAAAATAAAAATGAATTAAAATTAAATAAAATAGAAAATAAATTAAAATTAAATAAAATAAAAAAATAAATTAAAATTAAATAAAATAAAGAAATAAATTAAAATTAAATAAAATAGCAAATAAATTGAAATTAAATAAAATAAAAATAAATTAAAATTAAATAAAATAAAGAAATAAATTAAAATTAAATAAAATAGCAAATAAATTAAAATAAAATAAAATAAAAATAAATTAAAATTAAATAAAATAAATAAATAAATTAAAATTAAATAAAATAGAAAATAAATTAAAATTAAATAAAATAAAGAAATAAATTAAAATTAAATAAAATAGAAAATAAATTAAAATTAAATAAAATAAAGAAATAAAGTAAAGTTAAATAAAATAAAAGATAAATTAAATTAAAATTAAATTAAATTCTGTCAACAAAAAAAAATCACATTTATTCTTATTCTTGTGTAGGGACCAGGAAATGACTATTTTTTTTATCCTGATTTTTTTGTGTGTGTGAGTGGGGAAGTATTCTCTTTTATTTCTTCCTTATGAAATTTTCACAGGGTCAAAAGAAATCTTTTAAACACCTGTAAAAGTGTGGAATCACGTGCAATATCTAGCGCACCTGTGCTTAGTGGCACCCTCAATCCCTGTCTCAACTGGTGAGTAGGAAGACAGGCTCAGGGATGGAAACATTAAAACGACACCATATTGATATGCTTTCTCTCTCGCTTTTTCTCTCTCTCCCCACTCACGCACTCATTCGCTCTCTCTCTCTCTCCCTCTCTCTCTCTCCCTCTCACTCCCTTTTCTTCTCTATATATCAAGTGAAGAGAGGACAAGGACGAGAGAGACAGAGAGGCAGAAAGAAAGAGAGGGAATTTTTTTTAACCAGTTCTCTCCAAGCAAGACGTAAGTGTTTACTAGGAGTAAAAGAGAATAAGAGTTTAGTGAGGAGCAAGGACAATAAAAAAGAGCGCTCAAGAAGACAGGAAATGGCGAAATAAATCGGAAGACAGTTGCAGAAGCAAGAAGACAGATGAGGGAGCTGGCTGACCAACTGTTGTATATATATATATATGTATATATATATATATATATATATATATATATATATATATATAAAATTATGCAAAATTATATATATATATATATATATATATATGTAAAATGCGTATGTATATAAATATAAATATATATATGTATATATACATTTTTATGTATATTACTTATATATTATATCAGCGCGGTACTTATTGGAAAGCGCTCAATATAAGTGATAGAGTTAACATATTTAGTTGGATTGATGCGAATTTGTGACCCTGCGTTTCACGCTTTTTGCGATCGTCAGACAAACTGATTAATTTTTAAATTTTGGATGTATATAGGGTTGCGTATTTCGGTGTTTTTACGGAAGTGGGAGGAAAAATTGTCATCGGAACGCCACTCATACTTACGCAACCATATATAAACCAAAATTTAATAATTAATCAGTTTGTTTAACGATTGCAAAGAGCATGAACCCCAGGATCACAAACTCACATCAGTTCAACTAACTATATACATATATATATATAAACTATGAAATAAAACTATGAAATCTCCAAAAATATCCTTAAATGCCTATAATTAGTAACAGAAGTCATTGGTTCATACCAACGGCTTTCCATACTCAATACTCATTGGATTCACTCTCGCGTGGTCATGTGTGACGTCATGAGCTGTTGTGCGATTTTCGCTTTCAGCGTTTTATATGCACGTGTTTATCGTTGCTTGGAAATCATCCATGTAAACAAATAAGACTATCATCAATTTCTTGTTCGTGTATTGCTTAAATATATTGTGCAATTGTCATCTTTGATAATGGCTTATGTAAGCCGAAAGCTTAGATTGGATTTTAAAAAAAGTATGTATCAATATTGTGATTTTCTTTCATTGTTTAATGATAATGTTATTAAGCTTATCAGACTATATGAAAAAAACTTACATAAAATATATAGACAACACTTATCTATATTATTTAATGAAACATGTATTAATATATATATATATATATATATATATATATATATATATATATATATATGTATGTATATATATATATGTATGTATATATATATATATATATATATATATATATATATATATATATATATATATATATATTAAAAGAAGAAACAAAATCACAATATTGAAACATATTTTTCAATCCTATTTAAGCTTTGGCTTACATAAGCCATTATCAAAGATGACAATTACATTACAATATATTAAGCAATACACGGACAAGACAGTGATGATGGATGTTGTCCAATATTTATCAATACTGTGATATTCTTTCTTCGATTAACGATAATGTTATTAAGCTTATCAGACGATATGAAAAGTATTTACATAAAATAAATAGACAACATTTGTCTGTATTATTTAATGAAACATGCATCAATGAAACACTTCTGCCTCAATACACACACAATATATATATATATATAAAATTATACAAAATTATATATCGTTATATCAGATGTGTGTGTGTGCGTGTGTGTGTGTGTGTGTGTGTGTTTATGTGTGTGTGCGTGTGTGATAACGAACAAGAGATGTAATGCAAAATGGCACTCACTTCAGCTCTGTTGCTGGAATGTGTGAACACTTTTTGACAATAGGAAAAGACTTAAACGCATGACTGCAATTCTATCCAAGGAATTGCAGTGTAAATTGTACCCCTGCAAATATATCGATGGAATTGCACTCTACATTCTACCTCTGCAATTCTATCCAAGGAATAGCAGTCCACATTGTACCTCAGCAATTCTATCCAAGGAATAGCAGTCTACATTGTAACTTTGCAATTCTATCCAAGGAATAGCAGTATACATTGTTCCTCTGCAATTCTATAAAAGGATTTGCGGTCTACATTGTAACTCTGAAAATCTATCCAAGGAATTGCAGTCTACATTCTACCTCTGCAATTCTGTCCAAGGAATTGCAGTGTACATTGTACCTCTGCAATTCTATCCAAGAAATTGCAATCTACATTGTACCACTGCAATTCTATCCAAGGAATTGCAGTGTACATTTTACCTCTGCAATTATATCCAAGGAATAGCAATCTACATTTTACCTCTTCAATTCTATCCAAGGAATTGCAGTCTAAATTCTAACTCTGCAATTCTATCCAAGGAATTGCAGTCACCATTGTACCTCTGCAATTCTATCCCAGAAATTACAGTATACATTTTACATCTGCAACTCTATCCAAGGAATTGCAGTCTATATTGTGCCTCTGCAATTCTATCCAAGGAATTGCAGTGTAAATTGTACCTAAGAAAATCTATCCAAGAAATTGCAGTCTACACTGTACCTCTGCGATTCCATCCTAGGAATTGCAGTGTACATTGTACCGCTGAAATTCGATCCAATGAATTGCAGTCTACATTGTACCGCTGCAATTCTATCCAAGCAATTCCAGTCTACATTACACATCTGCAATTCTATCCAAGGAATTGCAGTTTACATTTTGCCTCTTCAATTCTATCCAAGCAATTCCAGTCTACATTACACATCTGCAATTCTATCCAAGGAATTGCAGTTTACATTGTACTTCTGCAATTCTATCCAAGGAATTCCAGTCTACATTGTACTTCTGCAATTCTATCCACGGAATTGCAGTTTACATTGTACCTCTGCAATTCTATCAAGGGAATTGAGGTGTACATTTTACCTCTGCAATTCTATACAGGGAAATGCAGTCTACATTTTACCTCTGCCATTCTATCCAAGGAATTGCAGTGTATATTTTACCTCTGCCATTCTATCCAAGGAATTGCAGTCTACATTCTACCTCTGCAATTCTATCCAAGGAATTGCAGTGTACATTTTACCTTTGCATTTCAATGGAAGGAATTGCAGTGTACATTGTACATCTGCAATTCTATCCAAGGAATTGCAGTGTACTTTGAACATCGTGTGCCACTTTGTCAAGCTTTTGTCGACCTTACTAAAGCTTTCGATACAATGAAACGTGAAGCTCTCTGGAAAGTGCTCGAAAGATTTGGCTTATTGAAAAGTTCAAGCAACTAAAAGCAAAACTCTTGGTAAACATATTGGAGAAGCATATTTGTCGTGATGCCTGATGTTCTCCTGAGTCCCAATCTGGTTTTAGAAGCAGAAGAAGTTACTGTAGACATGATATGCTCTGCTAAACGCCTTGTAGAAAAACGATTTTGAGATAGTGTCAAGGATAGTTTGCCGTATTTTGATGTTCATGTTGATGATTGGGAGTCCCTAGCATATGATCGTGGCCAGTGGAGGGCTGTGATTTTTTAGGGTGCTGAACTTTTTAAATCAGTCAGAGCAGACCGGGCAAAGCTCAAGAGAGCATGCAGAAAACGGGAGCCTATGCCGACCAATGGTGGAGATGTGTGGTTCTCTGTGAGGTGTGTGACCGGACCCTGCTGTCAAAGGCAGGTCTGGTTGATCCTATGAAATAGCATGAAAACGATCCAACTTCACTTGCTGTCCCTACAATGCCGCGCCTTGAATCCCTGGATGGAAACGTTTCACGCTCAGACTGGTCGAGAGTATGACGATCAGTTCGTCTTCTCAAGCGTCACATGAAAGTTTACAGTGATGCCAACACCGTGTCTGTTGCCTCAACCAACGCCAATTCACATGAGTGCCAAATCTGCTACAAGATATGCAAGTCGCTGTCTCAGTCTGTTCATATCTTTCCTTCTATCTATCTATCTATCTATCTATCTATCTATCTATCTCAGTCTGTTCATATCTATCTATCTATCTATCTACCTCAGTCTTGTGGTATCTATCTATCTATCTATCTATCTATCTCAGTCTGTTCATATCTATCTATCTATCTCAGTCTTGTGGTATCTATCTATCTATCTATCTATCTATCTCAGTCTGTTCATATCTATCTATCTATCTCGGTGTCTTTGTTATCTATCTTTCCTTCTATCTATCTATCTATCTATCTCAGTCTGTTCATATCTATCTATCTATCTACCTCAGTCTTGTGGTATCTATCTATCTATCTATCTATCTATCTCAGTCTGTTCATATCTATTTATCTATCTCGGTGTCTTTGTTATCTATCATTCCTTCTATCTATCTATCTATTTCAGTCTGTTCATATCTATCTATCTATCTATCTACCTCAGTCTTGTGGTATCTATCTATCTATCTATCTACCTATCTATCTAACTCCGTTTGTACCTATCTATCTATCGTTCTATCTATCGTAGTCTGTTTATATCTATCTATCTATCTATCTATCTATCTATCTATCTATCTATCTATCTCCGTCTGGTCGTATCTATCTATCTATCTCCGTCTGGTCGTATCTATCTATCTGTCTCAGTCTGTCACTAACTATCTATCGTTCTATCTATCGTAGTCTGTTCATATCTATCTATCTCAGTCTGGTCGTATCTACCTATCTATCTATCTCAGTCTATCACTATCTATCGTTCTATCTGTCGTAGTCTGTTCATATATATATATATATATATATATATATATATATATATATATATATATATATATATACATATATATATATATATATATATATCTTTATCAGTTTGGTCGTATCTGTATCTCTATCTATCTAGCTCTCTATCTATCTATCTATCTATCTATCTCAGTCTGTCCCTATCTATCGTTGTATATGTCGTAGTCTGTTCATACCTATCTACCTATATCAGTCTGGTTGTATCTATCTATCTTTCTATCTATCTATCTCAGTCTGTCCTATCTATCTATCTTTCTATCTAAGCCAATAGTCCAGGTGAATTGTCTTGCGTGAGAAATAAAATTCTTTTTTTCTTATGACGTCAGATATTTGCCATTTAACTTTATACATCCAGTCAATGATGTATCTTGTAGGATTTTCTCTTTACGTAAAAATTTAATTCATGTTTGCACGTATGTATGTGGGCGTGTCTATGTGTATGTGCGTGCTTATACATATATATATATGTGTATGTGTATGTGTGTGTGTGTGTTTGTATATGTTTGTGTGGGGGTGAGTGCGTGCGTGCGTGCGTGCGTTCGCACGCACGCTTGTGTGTTGGTCTCTGTGTTTACAAGACCCTTGCTTTGCACCGAGACGAACCCATTGACATTTTATTGCGTCATAATACGCAGTAGGGTTGCTTTGAATTTTACCGAGGGAAATGATGCCAACTTCTAGGAACATAAATCTATCTATCTATCTCCGTCTGGTCGTATCTATCTACCTATCTATTTATCTACCTATCTAGCTAGCTAGCTATCTATCTATCGTTCTATCTATCAGTCTGTTACTATCTATCGTTCTATCTATCGTAGTACGTTCGTATCGATCTATCTATCTATCTATCTTGTCTGGTCGTATCTATCTATCTATCTATCTATCTACCTATCTATCTAACTATCTATCTATCTATCGTTCTATCTATCAGTCTGTTACTATCTATCGTTCTATCTATCGTAGTACGTTCGTATCGATCTATCTATCTATCTATCTTGTCTGGTCGTATCTATCTATCTATCTATCTATCTACCTATCTATCTAACTATCTATCTCAGTCTGTCACTATCTATCGTTCTATGTATCTATCTATCTAGCTACCTCAATCTATTCACATGTATCTGTCTATCGCATTCTATTCATCTCTCTCTCTCTATCTCTCTCTCTCTCTCTCTCTCTCTCTATATATATATATATATATATATATATGTATATATATATATATATATATATATATATATATCAGTCTGTTCATAACTATCTATCTATCTATGTATCTAAGGTTGTTCCCATGTATCTATTAATCTATCTATGTCAATCTGTTGGTATCTATCTATCTATCTATTTCAGTCTTGTACATTATCTATCTATCTATCTATCTACCTTTCTATCTATCAGTCTCTTCGTATCTATCTATATATCTATATGTTCCTATCTATATCTACTGATAGATAGATAGATAGATAGATAGATAGATAGATAGATAGATAGATAGATAGATAGATAGATATGAACAGTGTAAGAGAGATATGAAGATAGAATTAATTACATTTACCGGCCTGAATATTCGAGAAATCTCGAAGAAAATATGCGTTCTCCGATAAAGAATAAAAAAGTAATAGTGTTTAATTAAAATAGAGCATTTAATCAAATATGTTGTATACATAAAAATAACGTATAAACAGAAAATATATTAAAATATTTGCCGGATTTAATGCATTAGAAATATATATATATATATATATTTTTGTCATCCACAGATAGACTGTTTCGCAGCTCATCATTGAGGCTAGAAGTCCGGTTGCCTCTAGCTAGGATCGAAACCCGACTGAATTAGTGAATTTTTGCGTGTTTATTTTTAGATTTAGATATACACACATAGTGACTGACTGTGACTCAATTCTGGCGAAGAGTATATATATATATATATATATATATATATATATATATATATATATATATATATATATATATATATATATATATATATATATATATATATATATATATATATATATATATATATATATATATATATATATATATATATATATATATATATTATATCATATATATATATATATATATATATATTATATCATATATATATATATTATATCATATATATATATATATATATATTATATCATATATATATATATATATATTATATCATATATATATATATATTATATCATATATATATATATATATATATATATATATATATATATATACATATTATTTACATTAGTCCGACTATTGTCCTCATCTTTGTCGCCATATTTGTCACAACGTTTCGGCCGTTGTACGCTCCGGCCCTCTTCAGGTGGTTGGAAGGCCGGACCGTACAACGGCCGAAACGTTGTGACAAATATGGCGACACAAGATGAGGACAATAGTCCGACTAATGTAAATACTGTACATAATACCTCATCTCAGAAATATAGACATACATATATATATATATTACAAACCTGATATACAAGAGTTCACTATATTATATAGGGGTACCTTATATCACTTTTACCGACGGTGGGTCCTCATAATATCGTGGACTCCAAAAGAAATTGCATCCATAGTGGAAGCCTATTTCACCAGCCAAAGATCCATCGCTGCAGCCCAAAGGAAATTCCGAAATCATTTTGGAAAGCGACAGGCACTATCCCGAAAGGTGATCCTTCATGCTGTTAAAGACGTCTGTGAGACGAGCAATGGAAATTGTGTATGAAATTAAAGAGTGGGCTCGTGCATGTTAACTTCGTCGTGCTGACCATCTCACAGTATTCAAATCTTAGATAATATGCTGAACTTTTGTATAACTTTTATGTAATAATATATTTGGTACTCAATGTGATTTCTATCATCCAAAATACTTGCACTTAAAATGTGTATCATCGCCCTATATATATATATATATATATATATATATATATATATATATATATATATATATATATATATATATATATAATGAAATGGACAAAGTCCGACAATTATTTAAAGATGTTTTTATGTTTAACATTCTTTTTATCGATACAAATCGCTGCGTATCTATCTATCTATTTCAGTCCTTTTATGTTGGTCAATTCGTACCTAATCTTCTCTATGTTATTATATACCTATCCCGCTAGTACAGCAGAGTATGACACACGGCTATTGTAAACACAATATTCAGTTTCTTCACCGCCGTTTTATAAAGAACTGCATCGTCTTTCTCTTCTTTCTTATCTATCTATCTCTCTATCTATCCATCTATTTATCTTTCTATCTATCTAAGGCTGTTCCTATCTATCTATGAATCTATGTCCATCTGTTGATATCTATCTATCTATCTATTTCAGTCTTGTACATTATCTATCTATCTATCTATCTATCTATCTATCTATCACTCTCTTCGTAGCTATCTATCTATCTATCTAACTCTATCGGCATCTTCGTATCTATCTATCAGTTTCTTCGTATCTATTTATATATTTATCTACGTACCTAACTACCTAGATATCTATCAATCCCAATCTGTTAATATCTACCTACCTATCTATCTAAGTCTGTTCGTATCTATCTATTAATCTATCTATGTCAATCTGTTGGTATCTATCTATCTATCTATCTATTTATTTCTGCCTTGTACATTATCTATCTATCTATCTATATCAGCCTTTTCGTATCTATCTATCAGTTTCTTCGTATCAATCTATCTATTCATCTACATACCTACATACCTATCTATCTATCTATCAGTTTGCTAGCTAGCTAACTAGATAGATAGATAGATAGATAGGTAGATAGATAGATAGATAGATAGATAGATAGATAGATAGATAGATAGATAGATAGATAGATAGATACTAAAATTGAACTATACGGACAGTGTGAGATATATATATATATAAATCAGTGACGTGCAGAAGGATGGGACAGAGGTTGCAATGGCACCGAGCATCCATATCGGGAAGGAATCCAATGAAAGAATGAAATCAAAATTTACTTTCTGAAATTTGAAATTTTCTCCGTTAACTTCATTGTACAAGGTCTCCACAGTTTGTCAAGTTGATCTCAATGTGGGTCCGTGTTTTGATAAGCTGGCGAAATCACTACTATGTGTAGTGTAGACCGAAGGATTTTTTTTTAAATATGCTATTTATTGACAGTGATATTATTTTGACTTAGTGTTCTGCATGCGTATGGAAAAATTGCGCCCCGTAGTTGTCAATTTGAAATTAACGTTGAAACAAACTAACTCAGCTTATCGTCCATTACCACTCGCCGAGGGCTTGTTGTCTGTTTAAAGTTTTCGTCATTAAAAATGCAGTTTAAAAGCCAAGTGAAAATTGTCGCCTCATCATTCAACGTCGAGAGTAATGACATTTTATTTCGCGTTTCAGGAGACAATTTTTTCCTTTTCGACATAATTAGACATTTGTTAAAAGCGGGACAAGATAGGAGACAGAGAAAAGGAAGAAAATTAAGAAAAGTGAGTAAAAATGAGGAGGAGGATGAGGGTGTAGGCAAATTAAATAGATTGAGTAAGAAAGAGTGTAGGGGGAGAGGAAGAGGATTATGGAGAAAGAGACAGAGAGAAAGAGAAACGTAGTGTTTGACGGAGAAAGCTGAAGGCGATTAGAAGATAGGAGAGAAAGAGAATTATGGCAAAAAAGAAGAGTATGGATGAAAAAAATCGGAGGGAGAGAGAGCAATAAAAACAGAAATAAAAAAAGGAGAGTATGGATGAAAGAAGTGAGGAAGACAGGAATAATCCTGTAAAGAAAGAGAGGGAAGTGGAGATAGTCAGAGGAGATTGTTTTGATTTGTTGTGGAAGAAGGTGAAGTATGAAAGTTCAAAAAGAGGGAGAAAAAATCGGAGGGAGAGAGAGCAATAAAAACAGAAATAAAAAGGAGAGTATAGATGAAAAAAGTTAGGAAGACAGGAATAATCCTGTAAAGAATGAGAGGGAAGTGGAGATAGTCAGAAGAGATTGTTTTGATTTGGAGTGGGAGAAGGTGAAGTATGAATTCAAAAAGAAGGAGAGAATCGGAGGGAGAGTGAGCAATAAAAACAGAAATAAAAAAGGAGAGTATGGATGAAAAAAGTTAGGAAGACAGGAATAATCCTGTAAAGAATGAGAGGGAAGTGTAGATAGTCAGAGGAGATTGTTTTGATTTGGAGTGGGAGAAGGTGAAGTATGAATTCAAAAAGAGGGTGACAGAATCGGAGGGAGAGAGAGCAATAAAAACAGAAATAAAAAAGGAGAGTATGGATGAAAATGTGAGGAAGACAGGAATAATCCTGTAAAGAAAGAGAGGGAAGTGGAGATAGTCAGAGGAGATTGTTTTGATTTGATGTGGGAGAATGTGAAGTATGAATTCCACAAGAGGGAGACAGAATCGGAGGGAGAGAGAGCAATAAAAACAGAAATAAAAAAAGGAAAGTATGGATGAAAATGTGAGGAAGACAGGAATAATCCTGTAAAGAAAAAGAAGGGAAGTGGAGATAGTCAGAGGAGAGAGATTGTTTTTATTTTGAGTGGAAGAAGGTGAAGTATGAATTCAAAAAGAGGGAGACAGAATCGGAGGTAGAGAGAGCAATGAAAAGAGAAAAAAATGGGGAGTATGGATGAAAATGTGAGGAAAACAAGAATAATCCTGTAAAGAAAGAGTGGGAAGTGGAGATAGTCAGAGAAGATTATTTTGATTTCGAGTGGGAGAAGTTGAAGTATGAATTCAAAAAGAGGGAGACAGAATCGGAGGGAGAGAGAGCAATAAAAACAGAAATAAAAAAGGAGAGTATGGATGAAAAAAGTGAGGAAGACAGAAAAAATCCTGTGAAGAAAGAGAGGGCAGTGGAGATAATCTGAGGAGATTGTTCGGATTTGGTGTGGGAGAATGTGAAGTATGAATTCCACAAGAGGGAGACAGAATCGGAGGGAGAGAGAGCAATAAAAACAGAAATAAAAAAAGGAAAGTATGGATGAAAATGTGAGGAAGACAGGAATAATCCTGTAAAGAAAGAGAGGGAAGTGGAGATAGTCAGAGAAGATTGTTTTGATTTAGAGTGGGAGAAGTTGAAGTATGAATTCAAAAAGAGGGAGACAGAATCGGAGGGAGAGAGAGCAATAAAAAGAGAAATAAAAAAAGGAGAGTATGGATGAAAGAAGTGAGGAAGACAGAAAAAATCCTGTGAAGAAAGAGAGGGAAGTGGAGATAGTCAGAGGAGATTGTTTGGATTTGATATGGGAGAAGCTGAAGTATGAATTAAAAAAGAAGCAGACACAATTGTAGGAAGAGAGAGCAATAAAAACAGAAATAAAAAAAGGAGAGTATGGATGAAAATGTGAGGAAGACAGGAATAATCCTGTAAAGAAAGAGAGGGAAGTGGAGATAGTCAGAGGAGATTGTTTTGATTTGATGTGGGAGAAGGTGAAGTATGAATTCCAAAAGAGGGAGACAGAATCGGAGGGAGAGAGAGCAATAAAAAGAGAAATAAAAAAGGAGAGTATGTATGAAAAAGTGAGGAAGACAGGAATAAACCTGTAAAGAAAGAGAGGGAAGTGGAGATAGTCAGAGGAGATTGTTTTGATTTGGAGTGGGAGAAGGTGAAGTATAAATTCAAAAAGAGGGAGACAGAATCGGAGGGAGAGAGAACAATAAAAACAGAAATAAAAAAGGAAAGTATGGATGAAAATGTGAGGAAGACAGGAATAATCCTGTAAAGAAAGAGAAGGGAAGTGGAGATAGTCAGAGGAGAGAGATTGATTTGATTTTGAGTGGAAGAAGGTGAAGTATGAATTCAAAAAAGGGGAGACAGAATCGGAGGGAGTGACAGCAATAAAAACAGAAAAAAATAAGGAGAGTACGGATGAAAAAAGTGAGGAAGACAGGAATAATCCTGTAAAGAAAGAGAGGGAAGTGGAGATAGTCAGAGGAGATTGTTTGGATTTGGTGTGAGAGAAGCTGAAGTATGAATTAAAAAAGAGGGAGACCGTATCGGAGGGAGAGAGAGCAATAAAAACAGAAATAAAAAAGGAGAGTATGGATGAAAATGTGAGGAAGACAGGAATAATCCTGTAAAGAAAGAGAGGGAAGTGGAGATAATCAGAGGAGATTGTTTTGATTTGGAGTGGGAGAAGGTGAAGTATAAATTCAAAAAGAGGGAGACAGAATCGGAGGGAGAGAGAACAATAAAAACAGAAATAAAAAAGGAAAGTATGGATGAAAATGTGAGGAAGACAGGAATAATCCTGTAAAGAAAGAGAAGGGAAGTGGAGATAGTCAGAGGAGAGAGATTGATTTGATTTTGAGTGGAAGAAGGTGAAGTATGAATTCAAAAAAGGGGAGACAGAATCGGAGGGAGTGACAGCAATAAAAACAGAAAAAAATAAGGAGAGTATGGGTGAAAAAAGTGAGGAAGACAGGAATAATCCTGTAAAGAAAGAGAGGGAAGTGGAGATAGTCAGAGGAGATTGTTTGGATTTGGTGTGAGAGAAGCTGAAGTATGAATTAAAAAAGAGGGAGACCGTATCGGAGGGAGAGAGAGCAATAAAAACAGAAATAAAAAAGGAGAGTATGGATGAAAATGTGAGGAAGACAGGAATAATCCTGTAAAGAAAGAGTGGGAAGTGGAGATAGAGAAGATTGTTTTGATTTTGAGTGGGAGAAGGTGAAGTATGAATTCAAAAAGAGGGAGACAGAATCGGAGGGAGAGAGAGCAATAAAAAGAGAAATAAAAAAGGAGAGTATGGATGAAAAAAGTGAGGAAGACAGAAAAAATCCTGTGAAGAAAGAGAGGGAAGTGGAGATAGTCAGAGGAGATTGTTTGGATTTGGTGTGGGAGAAGCTGAAGTATGAATTAAAAAAGAAGCAGACAGAATTGTAGGAAGAGAGAGCAATAAAAACAGAAATAAAAAAAGGAGAGTATGGATGAAAAAAGTGAGGAAGACAGGAATAAACCTGTAAAGAAAGAGAGGGATGTGGAGATAGTCAGAGGAGAGAGATTGTTTTGATTTGGAGTGGGAGAAGGTAAAGTATGAATTCAAAAAGAGGGAGACAGAATCGGAGGGAGGGAGACCAATAAAAAGAGAAATAAAAAGGAGAGTATGGATGAAAAAGTGAGGAAGACAGGAATAATCCTGTAAAGAAAGAGAAGGGAAGTGGAGATAGTCAGAGGAGAGAGATTGTTTCGATTTTGAGTGGAAGAAGGTGAAGTATGAATTCAAAAAGGGGGAGACAGAATCGGAGGGAGTGACAGCAATAAAAACAGAAATAAATAAGGAGAGTATGGATGAAAATGTGAGGAAGACAGGAATAATCCTGTAAAGAAAGAGAGGGAAGTGGAGATAGTCAGAGAAGATTGTTTTGATTTAGAGTGGGAGAAGTTGAAGTATGAATTCAAAAAGAGGGAGACAGAATCGGAGGGAGAGAGAGCAATAAAAAGAGAAATAAAAAAAGGAGAGTATGGATGAAAGAAGTGAGGAAGACAGAAAAAATCCTGTGAAGAAAGAGAGGGAAGTGGAGATAGTCAGAGGAGATTGTTTGGATTTGATGTGGGAGAAGGTGAAGTATGAATTCCAAAAGAGGGAGACAGAATCGGAGGGAGAGAGAGCAATAAAAAGAGAAATAAAAAAGGAGAGTATGTATGAAAAAGTGAGGAAGACAGGAATAAACCTGTAAAGAAAGAGAGGGAAGTGGAGATAGTCAGAGGAGATTGTTTTGATTTGGAGTGGGAGAAGGTGAAGTATAAATTCAAAAAGAGGGAGACAGAATCGGAGGGAGAGAGAACAATAAAAACAGAAATAAAAAAGGAAAGTATGGATGAAAATGTGAGGAAGACAGGAATAATCCTGTAAAGAAAGAGAAGGGAAGTGGAGATAGTCAGAGGAGAGAGATTGATTTGATTTTGAGTGGAAGAAGGTGAAGTATGAATTCAAAAAAGGGGAGACAGAATCGGAGGGAGTGACAGCAATAAAAACAGAAAAAAATAAGGAGAGTATGGATGAAAAAAGTGAGGAAGACAGGAATAATCCTGTAAAGAAAGAGAGGGAAGTGGAGATAGTCAGAGGAGATTGTTTGGATTTGGTGTGAGAGAAGCTGAAGTATGAATTAAAAAAGAGGGAGACCGTATCGGAGGGAGAGAGAGCAATAAAAACAGAAATAAAAAAGGAGAGTATGGATGAAAATGTGAGGAAGACAGGAATAATCCTGTAAAGAAAGAGAGGGAAGTGGAGATAATCAGAGGAGATTGTTTTGATTTGGAGTGGGAGAAGGTGAAGTATAAATTCAAAAAGAGGGAGACAGAATCGGAGGGAGAGAGAACAATAAAAACAGAAATAAAAAAGGAAAGTATGGATGAAAATGTGAGGAAGACAGGAATAATCCTGTAAAGAAAGAGAAGGGAAGTGGAGATAGTCAGAGGAGAGAGATTGATTTGATTTTGAGTGGAAGAAGGTGAAGTATGAATTCAAAAAAGGGGAGACAGAATCGGAGGGAGTGACAGCAATAGAAACAGAAAAAAATAAGGAGAGTATGGATGAAAAAAGTGAGGAAGACAGGAATAATCCTGTAAAGAAAGAGAGGGAAGTGGAGATAGTCAGAGGAGATTGTTTGGATTTGGTGTGAGAGAAGCTGAAGTATGAATTAAAAAAGAGGGAGACCGTATCGGAGGGAGAGAGAGCAATAAAAACAGAAATAAAAAAGGAGAGTATGGATGAAAATGTGAGGAAGACAGGAATAATCCTGTAAAGAAAGAGTGGGAAGTGGAGATAGAGAAGATTGTTTTGATTTTGAGTGGGAGAAGGTGAAGTATGAATTCAAAAAGAGGGAGACAGAATCGGAGGGAGAGAGAGCAATAAAAAGAGAAATAAAAAAGGAGAGTATGGATGAAAAAAGTGAGGAAGACAGAAAAAATCCTGTGAAGAAAGAGAGGGAAGTGGAGATAGTCAGAGGAGATTGTTTGGATTTGGTGTGGGAGAAGCTGAAGTATGAATTAAAAAAGAAGCAGACAGAATTGTAGGAAGAGAGAGCAATAAAAACAGAAATAAAAAAAGGAGAGTATGGATGAAAATGTTCGGAAGACAGTAATAATCCTGTAAAGAAAGAGAGGGAAGTGGAGATAGTCAGAGGAGATTGTTTTGATTTGATGTGGGAGAAGGTGAAGTATGAATTCCAAAAGAGGGAGACAGAATCGGAGGGAGAGAGAACAATAAAATGAGAAATAAATAAGGAGAGTATGGATGAAAAAAGTCAGGAAGACAGGAATAATCCTGTAAAGTAAGACAGTGACGTGGAGATAGTCAAAGGAGATTGTTTTGATTTGGAGTGGGAGAAGTTGAAGTATGAATTCAAAAAGAGGGAGACAGAATCGGAGTGAGAGACAGCAATAAAAAGAGAAATAAAAAAGGAGAGTATGGATAAAAAAAGTGAGGAAGACAGGAATAATCCTGTAAAGAAAGAGAGTGATGTGGAGATAGTCAGAGAAGATTGTTTTGATTTCGAGTGGGAGAAGTTGAAGTATGAATTCAAAAAGAGGGAGACAGAATCGGAGGGAGAGAAAGCAATAAAAACAGAAATAAAAAAAGGAGAGTATGGATGAAAATGTGAGGAAGACAGGAATAATCCTGTAAAGAATGAGAGGGAAGTGTAGATAGTCAAAGGAGATTGTTTTGATTTGGAGTGGGAGAAGTTGAAGTATGAATTCAAAAACAGGGAAACAGAATCGGAGGGAGAGAGAGCAATAAAAAGAGAAATAAAAAAAGGAGGGTATGGATGAAAAAAGTGAGGAAGACAGGAATAATCCTGTTAAGAAAGAGAGGGTAGTGGGGATAGTCAGAGGAGATTGTTTAGATTTGGAGTGGGAGAAGACGAAGTATGAATTAAAAAAGAGGGAGACAGAATCGGAGGGAGAGAGAGCAATAAAAAGAGAAAAAAATGGGGAGTATGGATGAAAAAAGTGAGGAAGACAGGAATAATCCTGTAAAGAAAGAGAGGGAAGTGGAGATAGTCAAAGGAGATTGTTTTGATTTGGAGTGGGAGAAGTTGAAGTATGAATTCAAAAACAGGGAAACAGAATCGGAGGGAGAGAGAGCAATAAAAAGAGAAATAAAAAAAGGAGGGTATGGATGAAAAAAGTGAGGAAGACAGGAATAATCCTGTTAAGAAAGAGAGGGTAGTGGGGATAGTCAGAGGAGATTGTTTAGATTTGGAGTGGGAGAAGACGAAGTATGAATTAAAAAAGAGGGAGACAGAATCGGAGGGAGAGAGAGCAATAAAAAGAGAAAAAAATGGGGAGTATGGATGAAAAAAGTGAGGAAGACAGGAATAATCCTGTAAAGAAAGAGAGGGAAGTGGAGATAGTCAAAGGAGATTGTTTTGATTTGGAGTGGGAGAAGGTGAAGTATAAATTCAAAAAGAGGGAGACAGAATCGGAGGGAGAGAGAGCAATAAAAACAGAAATAAAAAAGGAGAGTATGGATGAAAAAAGTCAGGAAGACAGGAATAATCCTGTAAAGAAAGAGAGGGATGTGGAGGTAGTCAGAGGAGAGAGATTGTTTTGATTTGGAGTGGGAGAAGGTGAAGTATGAATTCAAAAAGAGGGAGACAGAATCGGAAGGAGAGAGAGCAATAAAAACAGATATAAAAAAGGAAAGTATGGATGAAAATGTGAGCAAGACAGGAATAATCCTGTAAAGAAAGAGAAGGGAAGTGGAGATAGTCAGAGGAGAGAGATTGTTTTGATTTGGTGTGGGAGAAGATGAAGTATGAATTAAAAAAGAGGGAGACAGAATCGGAGGTAGAGAGAGCAATAAAAAGAGAAATAAAAAAGGAGATTATGGATGAAAGAAGTGTGGAAGACAGAAATAATCCTGTGAAGAAAGAGAGGGAAGTGGAGATAGTCAGAGGAGATTGTTTGGATTTGGTGTGGGAGAAGCTGAAGTATGAATTAAAAAAGAAGCAGACAGAATTGTAGGAAGAGAGAGCAATAAAAACAGAAATAAAAAAGGAGAGTATGGATGAAAAAAGTGAGGAAGACAGGAATAATCCTGTAAAGAAAGAGAGGGATGTGGAGATAGTCAGAGGAGAGAGATTGTTTTGATTTGGAGTGGGAGAAGGTGAAGTATGAATTCAAAAAGAGGGAGACAGAATTGTAGGAAGAGAGAGCAATAAAAAGAGAAATAAAAAAGGAGAGTATGGATGAAAATGTGAGGAAGACAGGAATAATCCTGTAAAGAAAGAGAGGGAAGTGGAGATAGTCAAAGGAGATTGTTTTGATTTGGAGTGGGAGAAGGTGAAGTATGAATTAAAAAAGTGGGAGACAGAATCGGAGTGAGAGACTGCAATAAAAACAGAAATAAAAAAGGAGAGTATGGATGAAAAAAGTGAGGAAGACAGGAATAATCCTGTAAAGAAAGAGAGGGATGTGGAGATAGTCAGAGGAGAGAGATTGTTTTGATTTGGAGTGGGAGAAGGTGAAGTATGAATTCAAAAAGAGGGAGACAGAATCGGAGGGAGAGAGAGCAATAAACAGAGAAATAAAAAAGGAGAGTATGGATGAAAAAAGTGAGGAAGACAGGAATAAACCTGTAAAGAAAGAGAGGGAAGTGGAGATAGTCAGATGTGATTGTTTTAATTTGGAGTGGCAGAAGGTGAAGTATGAATTCAAAAAGAGGGAGTCAGAATCGTAGGGAGAGAGAGCAATAAAAACAGAAATAAAAAAAGGAGAGTATGGATGAAAATGTGAGGAAGACAGGAATAATCCTGTAAAGAAAGAGAGGGAAGTGGAGATAGTCAGAGGAGATTGTTTTGATTTGTAGTGGGGGAAGGTGAAGTATAATTTTAAAGAGAGAGGGAAAAGAGAGAGAGAGCGATGAAAACAGAAAATTAAAAGGATTAGGTCAGTAGTTGATGAAAGTGACAGAAAATGTTTTGTAAAGTGTTCTGGTCGCAAAACGACTGGCGGCGGCTGGACAATATTCATTAAGATGTTCAGTTTGGTTGTCTAACATATATCATGTCGTTTTTAGACCCAGGCAAGGCCGTGACCATTGAAATATTTAAAGTGTTTTGATGAGACCTGTCAACACAAAGGGTAAAGTTTTAATGGGCGTACAAAGTATTTGGCGTGAAAAAATAAATTTCAGAAACTACAATGTTCATTATAAGTAAATGTTTTATCGTCCAGCCGTGGAGCACGATGAGCAAGCGAAACCTGAAGGCGCAGCAGTATAGCGAAAGGTGCCTTCGAGAAACTAAACAAAGTATTAAGACATATCAAAGACAAAAGGGCGACTGCTCATTTGTTACGTAATATCAAAGTTCATATATGGCGGTGAATGCTGGACAATTTCCTCACAATTGAAAAAGAAAAATAGAAACTCGATACGTTCTTTTAACCATTTCATCCAAGAAGTTACTAAGAATGGAACAGAATAAGGAGAATTTTATGAGGAGAAAGGACAATAAAAGAACAGACTTCAAGAAGATAGAAGATGGTGATAATGCCACTAAGGCTTACTGGGAGTGAAAGAGAATGAGAAGACTTTAGTGAGGAGAAAGGACAATAAAAGAACAGGTTTCAGGAAGACAGAAGATGGCGATAATGTCACTAAAACACAAGTGGTTACTTGGAGTGAAAGAGAATGAGAAGACTTTAGTGAAGAGAAAGGACAATAAAAGAACAGGTTTCAGGAAGCCAGAAGATGGCGATAATGCCACTAAGACACAAGGGGTTACTGGGAGTGAAAGAGAATGAGAAGAATTTAGTGAGGAGAAAGGACAATAAAAGAACAGGTTTCAGGAAGCCAGAAGATGGCGATAATGCCACTAAGACACAAGGGGTTACTGGGAGTGAAAGAGAATGAGAAGAATTTAGTGAGGAGAAAGGACAATAAAAGAACAGTTTTGAGGAAGAGAGAAGATGGTGATAATGCCACTAAGGCGGAAGGGCTTACTGGGAGTGAAAGAGAATGAGAAGACTTTAGTGAGGAGAAAGGACAATAAAAGAACAGGTTTCAGGAAGCCAGAAGATGGCGATAACGCCACTAAGACGCAGGGGGTTACTGGGAGTGAAAGAGAATGAGAAGACTTTAGTGAGGAGAAAGGACAATAAAAGAACAGCTTTCAGGAAGAGAGAAGATGGCGATAATGCCACTAAGACGCAAGGGGTTACTGGGATTGGAAGGAAATGAGGAGACTTTAATGAGAAGAAAGTTTCAGAAAGATAGAAGATGGTGTTTGATGCTACATTTAGGTTTTTGAAGATCGCAGGTAGTAACTAAACAAGAAACCGGAAGAGAGTTACACGGGCAAGAAGTGCGAGAGAAGAAACGATTACAATAGAACTTGCGTTTACATCTTGTTAGTTCAGCAGTAAAACGATGAGACCTAGTTGCCGAACTAGTAGTACGCTTAAATTCACGCGGTTGTGGTACCAATGAGAACTCATTATAACAACTTTCATGAAAATATTTATAGAAAAGACAGAGGGAAACCACGTTGTGCATATGGCAACGAAGATGATACATGTAATGTAAATAATGAAAGTATTCATGATACCTCATCTCAGAGATATAGACAGATATTGTACAGTTATATTACGTCGTGAATATGGCAATGAAGAGGAGGATAACAGTCCGAATAATGTAAATAATGAAAGTAATCATGATACCTCATCTCAGAGATATAGACAGATAGTGAGTTTAACGAATGGATGGCAGGACGACGATAAATAATGATGGTAGCGGGTCAAGAATTAGAGTCACATATGAATTTAACTTGTGAATTTAAGCGCAAAACTAGATTGGTCTCAATATTTTACAGTTGAAATGGTTAACATTAAGTTCTATGCTAACAATTTCTTCTTTCTTATTTTTCGCTTGTTGAACTCCCTCCCGACTCCATGCTTTCCAGTCTACTTTAATCTGCAAAAATTTTAATGCAATGTCAGTATCTGTCCATATTTCTGAGATGAGGTATTATGTACACTATTTACATTATTCGGACTATTGTCCTCATCTTTGTTGTCATATTTATTACAACGTTTCGGCCCTTCAGTATCTGTCTATATTTCTCAGATGAGGTATTGTGTACGCTATTTACATTATTCGGACTATTGTCTTCATCTTTGTCGCCATATTTATTACAACGTTTCAGCCTTTCAGTATCTGTCTATATTTCTGAGATGAAGTATTATGTACATTATTTACATTATTCGGACTATTGTCCTCATCTTTGTTGTCATATTTATTACAACCTTTCGGCTTTTCAGTATCTGTCTATATTTCTGTGATAATGTATTATGTACGCTATTTACATTATTCGGACTATTATCCTCATCATTGTCATCTTTAGTAATGGTTGAGAAGATGTTCGCTGAATAGAACTTTTTTTTTACTAATGGATCACAAAGGAAATAAGAATAATTTGTCCTAGTATAAATGGCACATCTGAGCTGTGAAGGTCTGAACTGGTTGAATTAACCAACATTGCGATGGAAATAGCGACTGATTAGCTAGGGATTTTTCGTCTCTTATAAACGTGTTGTAAGATGAAAAATAATTAATCACCACGCGTAGACGTTTTTTGAACACTATCAAGGCTAGAAAATGAGGGATCCTAAATGCTCAAAAGTCACTAAAACTACAAGAAGCTGTGGAGAGCTATGACTTCCCCTGTTCTGAATGAGACATAAAGGTAGAAATATTTCAGCGCCACCAGCTACGCCATACTTTTTGCTGTTTGTGTTTAAAAGTAATTTACTAAAGTAAATTTTAATGTTACACAAGGCTGAAAGTAAGGAGCCTTTATTGATGATTGAACTCACTACTTACTAGTAATTGGTCTACCGAGACAAGCTTGTTAACCGTTACACCACAACAAAGAACACTTGCAAATGTGAGTTATTAATAAATAAAAAACTGCATAACGCCTTACGTAACTAGCTCGTCAGAACCTTTGCCATGGAAATAGCGATAGGGTAGCAAGAAGCTTGCGACATTGCAACTATTGGAAAGTGTAGTGTAGAAAAATAATCCATCACCCACAAGGCCGCGTTGACACTTTTAAACATTATGACGGCTGGAAAGAGAGGATTGGTCAGCCCCAGCCCAGATATGACCACGATACTCCAATTGTGGTATATGACTCTTGTAAGGAAAAAGCCTAGAAAGAGTAGTCACATACTAACCGGATCATATATACCGGCTGTAACAGCAAAATTGTCCGAATCGTATTTTGACGCATAAAAACCGGCTCTATGCAACAGTTTCTATCTGCACTGGACTCTTTTGTGGAATTAATAAGAAAAACGTGTTTACTAGCTGAATTACCCACACCTTGCTGCTTGTCACACAACTTTTTGTAAGAAAATGATGATTTATTTCAAATCATTGTTATAATTTGTGGAAATAATTATGCATTTCAGTATTACGCAATGATCTTGCTGATATGACCTCCATCTTCTGGCTTTCTCCTTCTATATTTTGGATAGAACTCATTCTCTTGCCCAAATTTAAATTTAATTTAAATCAAAGGGAAAAAAAATTGTGCAAAAACAGCTTGATCTGACCCCTTTGTTATGTATTTGATGCAATATTTGATTGAATTAATTGATGAGCAGATTTCAACATTGATATGGCAGTTGAAATGTCGCCACAAATACGTATTGTAAGCAATAACCACTGATTGGTGATTTCTTGCTCAACTTGACATCGATAATGTCTGATTTTGATCTTGCCGATGTGACCTCCATCTTCTGGCTTTCTCCTTCTATATTTTAAAAAGGAGTCATTCTCTTGTCCAAATTTTAATTTAATTTAAATCAAAGGGGCAAAAAATCAGTGGGAGTTTGTGGGAAAAACAGCTGGATTTGACCCCTTTGATATGTAATTGATGCAATACTTGATTGAATGAATTGATGAGCAGATTTCAACATTGATATGACAGTTGAAATGTCGTAACAAATATGTATTGTAAGGCACTACCCACTGATTGGTGATTTCTTGCTCAACTTGACGTGCATATTTTCTCATTTTGCTATTGTCGATATGATCTCCATCTTCTGACTTTCTCCTTCCATATTCTGGATAGGAGTCATTATCTTGTTCAAATCAAGGAAAAAAATTTCATTGGGGGATTTGTACCCCCGGGGACTCTTTTGATGAAAATGAAATATACTTACCCAAGTACCCTAGGAGTCATTCCCGTGTTCAAGTTTAAATTTAATTTATATGAAAAGGAAAAAAAAAATCAGTGGCGGTATAATGTAGTTTAAGAATATATATGGTTATGAGGGTCTATCTCCGAAACCCTAGGGCGAGTTAGCTAACAAACGAACAGACAAAGGCTACAACTTCAAATAGATAGATAGATAGATAGATAGATAGATAGATAGATAATGAACAGAGTAAGATAGATAGATAGATAGATAGATAGATAGATAGATAGATAGATAGATAGATAGATAGATAGATACGACCAGACTGAGATAGATAGATAGATAGATAGATAGATAGATAGATAGATAGATAGAT
This sequence comes from Acanthosepion esculentum, assembly GCA_964036315.1. Classification (NCBI taxonomy): domain Eukaryota; kingdom Metazoa; phylum Mollusca; class Cephalopoda; order Sepiida; family Sepiidae; genus Acanthosepion; species Acanthosepion esculentum. Next base: position 61,739,680 of record OZ038509.1, on the reverse strand, counting down.
AGATAGATAGATAGATACGACCAGACTGAGATAGATAGATAGATAGATAGATAGATACGACCAGACTGAGATAGATAGATAGATAGATAGATAGATAGATAGATAGATAGATAGATAGATACGACCAGACTGAGATAGATAGATAGATAGATAGATAGATAGATAGATAGATAGATAGATAGATAGATAGATAGATAGATAGATAGATAGAGTAAAGGACTAACTATCAACTCAGCAAGAGAAAAAAGCCCAACATGTGAACTTTGAATTGGAGCAAGCAGAGAATTGTAAATATCTGGGAAACGTTTTAATACAAGATGGAAAATGCTACACCGTGATGCGAAAACGCAAAGGCATAGCGAACGAGACCTTCCCAAAGCTAAGCAAAATATTAAGAAACAAGAAAATTTCATTAGAAACACAAAAAGAGTGCTGAACTATTTGTAATATCAATATGTCAGTATGTGACAGCGAATGTTGGACAATCTCGCAGATGGAGAGGAGACTTGGGGGACAGAAGAGATATGGTTCTACAGAAGGATTATGATGGATTGAGGAAGCAACGAAGAAGTCTCAAGGAAAATGGAAACAAAAATGACTCTTCTACTCAGAATCAAAAAGAAACAGCTGAAAGCTCTGGGACACCTAATGAGGAAAGAAAGTTTGGGGAATTTGACACTCTCAGGACATATCAAAGGCGTAAAAGTGTGTGGGAGCCAGCAAGCCATCTACCTGACGGGGTTGTTTGCTATGAATGACGAAACAGATTGAAAAAAGGACAAATATTGCTAAGATCTACAAGGAGAAGAAGATTGTAGTGGAAGTGACAAGAAGAAGAAGAAGAAGAAGAAGAAGAAGAAGAAGAAGAAGAAGAAGAAGAAGAAGAAGAAGAAGAAGAAGGGGAGGAAAATAGGAAGAAAAAGAAGAAGAAGAAGAAGAAGAAGGGGAGGGAAATAAGAAAAAAGAAGAAAGAAGAGAAGAGAAAGAAGAAGAAGAAAATAAAGAGGAAAAAGAAAAAGAAGAAAAAGAAGAAGAAGAAGAAGGCGAGGAAAAAGAACAAGAAAAAATAAGAACGAAAAGAAGAAGAAGAAGAAGAAAATGAAAAAGAATGAAAAGAAGAATAAGCAGAATAAAAAGGAGGAAAATAGGAAGAAAAAGAAGGAAAGGAGGAAGAAGAAGAAGAAGAAGAAGAAGAAGAAGAAGAAGAAGAAGAAGAAGGCGAGGAAAAAGAACAAGAAAAAAGAATGAGAAAAGAAGAGGAAGAAGAAGGAAAATGAAAAAGAATGAAAAGAAGAATAAGCGGAATAAAAAGAAGGAGGAAAAGAGGAAGGAAAAGAACAAGGAAAGAAGAAGGAAAGGAAGAAGACGAAGAAGGAAAACAAAGAGAAGGGGATGAAAAGTCAAGAAGAAGAAGGAAAAAAAGAAGGGAAAAACAAAAACAGAAAAAAGGAGAATGAGAAGAAGAAGAAAAAGAAAAGAAGAAGGAAAAGAAGAAGAAGAAAAAGAAAAGAAGAAGGAAAAGAAGAAGACGAAAAAGAAAAGAAGAAAAAGAAATGGAAGAGAAGAAGAAGAAGAAGAAGAAGAAGAAGGAGAAGAAGAAGAAGAAGAAGAAGAAGAAGAAGAAAAAGAAGAAGAAAAAGAAGAAAACGAAAAAGAAGAAGGAAAAGAAGAATAAGCAAAAGAAAAAGAACTTGGAAAAGAAGAGGATAAGGAAAAATAACAAAAAGGAAGAGGAAGAAGAATAAGGAAAAAAGAAGGAAAAGAAGAAGAAGAAGACGAAGAAAAAGAAGAAGAAACAAAATAACTCAGAATTATGTGGTATCGCCAGTCCAAATTTGATAAAAATTCGCAGATCATTCCAGTTTTTTTTCTCCCAAATCAATGCATCTATTCACTCTGCATAAGGCTCAAGAGCGACTCAAAGTAGAGTGTTACAGAATAAGGGGCACAGTTTATGGGGAAATGTGATGAAACTTCCTCTTGAGAGAGGGTTCCACAAGGCAGTGGTTCGTGAGAAGAAGCTACTCGATTGCAACTAACATCTGACCAATGGGAATACGTCGGGAACGAGGGCGATTCGCTACAATCTGCGCGGCATAACGTGTCTTGAACTTTAGCACTGGTGGAACTAAGCCATGTAGTTCGTTTTGAACACTTTCCATGAAAATAGCGACAGAGCATCGGAAGTGGACACACGCGGCTATAAGGCGTACATTCTTTGAAATTGGCTATTAGTACTTGCAGGCATTAACTCCAAGACAAACCAGTAATCACATTGATTACGTGGATAATCTTTCAGGATTTAAATCATTTCTGTTTGTTCATGTTCGACGAGATTGCGTCTGGGCTTCAAATAATACTTTTACCGCGTTTAGAAAAGAGAATATTACTCGAATATTCATGTTCAAGCGAGAGCTATTTTTTTTTCCTTTTTTTAAAAAAAAGAAAGAGCTTCTGGGTGCAGCACTAAAGAAAATAAATTTTCACGCATGCCATGTGGAATTTTTTTTCTTATAAGCCATCGAGAAACTCGTCAAACTTGCTTGCAAACACGAGAAGAAAAAGAAGAAAAACAAGTCATTTCATTCAATCCAGAACAACGTAGTAGACTGACCTAGAAACATGTCCATTCGTGACGCAATGTGCAGTTACGTCTTATTCGCGCGCCACATTCGAATTGCATGTATTTTACTACAATTTTATTGTTTGACGCAATACCCTTCAGGATGTAGATGATCATGGCTCTTCACACCTTCCGTTTCTTCAATATGCACGAAGTATTATAAAAATATTTTCTAGAAGGTCAAAATCAACCGCTAATTTTTATATAATATCCCTCCAAGACGTAATTAATCATGGCTCTCCACACCTTCCATTTCATCAATATACGTGATTTATTCTCAAAATGATGTTTAAAAGTAAAAACTCATTATTTTACTATCATTTTATTGTTTTATGTATTAGGGCTTAGGTGAGCTTAGGTGATCATTGGCCTCCACATCTTCCTTTTCTTCAATATGCACGAATTATTATAAAACTAATTTTCAGATGGTCAAAATCTTATTAGTTTACTACAATTTTATTTCATATCGTGTCCCTTCCAGGCGTAGGGGGAAAGGCTCTCCACATCTTCCGTTTTTTTAGTATAAGTGATTATTTAGTATAAATGATTTTTAAAAGATCAAAGTCCTATTATTTTACTAAAATTTTATTTCTAGGTGAAATCCTTCAGGATGTCGGTGATCATGGCTCTCCATAGCTTCCGTTTCGTTAATATGCGTGATTTGTTCTCAACACGTTTTTTTCAGAAAGTCAAATTAGTATTATTTACTACAATATAATTTCTTATGAATTATCTTCAATGACTTAGCCGATCATGGCTCTCCATAGCTTCCACTTCGTTACTGCGCGTAGATTATTCAGAAAATGATTGACAGAAGATTAAATTACAGTCCCTTTACTGCAATGTCATTTTTATCAATGACCATGGATTTGATCCCACCGATCTGTAAGTTAGGATCAAGCCTGATGTTATGGAGGACAAGATGTTGCCCATTCAGCATGCTCCACCTCTCCACGTCATTCATGGATCCAAAGGAACAGCAAGGCCATTACAGCTTGGCACCAGAATTAGGCTGAAATCAGCGATGAACTGCCTTAGAAGCAAAAGAAGAAGAACTTGGAAAAGAAGAGGATAAGGAAAAATAACAAAAAAGAAGAGGAAGAAGAATAAGAAAAAAAGAAGGGAAAGAAGAAGAAGAAGAAGAAGAAGAAGAAGAAGAAGAAGAACAACAACAACAACAACAACAACAACAACAACAACAACAACAACAACAACAAAATAATTGAGAATTATGTGGAATCGCCAGTCCAAATTTGATAAAAATTCGCAGATCATTCCAGACTTTTTCTCTCAAATCAATGCATCTATTCACTCTTCATAATGATACCCATTAGTGTTGCAGCAACTACGGTTTTATCTTTCTTTAGCTGTATACAGTTTTGAATTCAGAGTTACTTTCTCCTAGAATCTTACCAAACCATTTTGTCCTGCTATTCATCCATAGCTGATGGGGAGAAAAGGCTTCCTTCTTTCCTTAGGAAAAGGAAAAGATTCATAAATTCACCCAGCTATGGGTAAAAAAGGGGATCATACCTATCCCAAAGGTATTAGAAAGTAAGTGAATGTAATGGATACGACTTGAATTCGAACTTGGTTCTCCGATTCGTCAATCCGAGCCGCTACCCAATACCCCACAGTGCTTCCTTTTTTCATATGCTAAATATTTCTGTCATTGAAGATACGAAATAAACCAAATGTTGCTTTCGTATCTTCAATGACAGAAATATTCTGCCTCGTTTCATTATGCTTACATATACACCATCAGCTTCTTGAAATATTTTCTTGCTGTTTAAGCAACTTTATTTTTTTCCTTAATAAGATTTCTCGAATATCCAGTTTATTTTTATACCTTTCCCAGACATTATTAGCAGGTAAATGAAATATTATTTATTATGAAATAAGCGTATAGATAGTCTTCCATCAATGACCATGGATTTGATCCCACCGATCTGTAAGTTAGGATCAAGCCTGATGTTATGGAGGACAAGATGTTGCCCATTCAGCATGCTCCTCCTCTCCACGTCATTCATGGATCCAAAGGAACAACAAGGCCATTACATCTTGGCACCAGAACTAGGCTGAAATCGGCGAGGAAATGCCTTAGTGGCTCCAACTACGATTTTGTCTTCCTATAGTTTTGAATTCAGAGTTACTTTCTCCTAGACCATTGCCAAACCATTATGTCCTGCTATTTAACCATAGCTGGTTGGGAGAAAAGGCTTCCTTCTTTCCTTAGGGAAAGATATGTGCAAAGGAGGGTATTCATACTTCCACCATACACCCCCCCACCAGCTATGAGTAAAGAAGGGGATTATACCTTTCCCAAGTGTATTAGCAGGTAAGTGAATATAATGGATTCGACTGGGATTCGAACTCTGAACTCCGATTCCTGAAACAATTACTACACTGTGCCTCCTTGAGAGAATATTGGGCCTCAAACTAATACCCGACCTCAAGTGGCTTCACAGTCATTTCTACACAGTAGCCTATCGGATTGTTTTAATCTAGAAAGAGTTACTGAATGAGGAATAACGAAAACGGAGGTTGGAAATGAAATGGCAATCTTTATAACATCAACAAAATACAATACTCGCCAACGGCATGAAGTAGGTAAACCACTCCTAGTGGTGCACTACTTAGACATCATATTACCCCCACTTACAATAGTGTCCAACGGAATTTTGAGGATTAGGACATACCCATTAGTGTTCATAGGTACCCTATATAACATGGGTAATTGAAACATAACCGTTACGACTGATCCAATAAACGTTAAGATATTACAGTAGACATTCTACCCATAATGCACCATTGACAAGCATATATAAATCATCGTCATTCGACCGGAGTCGGGATGATTTCTTTAGCTATATGCTAAGCCAGTTTTGAATTCAGAGTTATTTTCTCCTAGACGGATTGCCACCCAAGGCTATAGAGGTCAGTCTGCTCCGCTATTTTTCCATAGCTGGGGGAGAGAAGAAAAGGATTTATACTTCCCCCGGGAGTATTAGCCCGTAAGTGAATTTAATGGATCTGGCTGGATTTCGAACTCGACGCTCCAATTACCTGAATCCGAGCCGCTATCTATTACTCCGTCGCATATATAAGCGTATATATTTATTTGTAAATGATTAAGACGTATTTGTTTATTTTTTGTTCCCAAGGACCATTCTTTGTCACGTTAAACATCTTTCTTTTTAATGACATCAAAAATATCTAATCTTTGATGCAATGACGAAGCACATAGTCACCGCTCGACGTATTTCCTCTTGTCGAAATATTTCAAATTATTTTTCAAGCGAGAAATTACTCCCCGGAAAGATATTTTAATTCAACGAGTAAGTAAAATAATTAAAATAACTTCAAGGGAGTGTCACTGATGCATACCTGCCATAATCTCACCGTTTGATTGCGATTGACCAAGATAATCAAGATGGAGATCAGTTTCACAAGCACGAAGAATTCAAAAGAGAAAGTGTAATTGCACGTAATAAATACTAGTTTTAAGATAAGAATGTATAGTCATGTTTTGGTTTGGGGGGGGGTTCACCACAAGCAAAACGATAAATCGACTGCAAGCGGTTACTAAAGAAAGAGGATATAAAAAAGAACAGGATTCAAGTAGGTAGAAGAGAGCAGTTGTAGTTGCATATAAATCTATGCAACTATCTTCTCTTATAGTGAGTTGGTTTCCTGCTACTTTATCCTATAGTGAGGTGGTTTCCTGCTACTTTCTCTTATAGTGAGGTGGTTTCCTGCTAGTTTCTCATACTGAAGTGGTTTCCTGCTACTTTCTCTTATAGTGAGGTGGTTTCCTGCTACTTTCTATTATAGTGATGTGGTTTCCTGCTACTTTCTCTTATAGTGAGGTGGTTTCCAGCTACTTTCTCTCATGGTGAAATGGTTTTCGACTATTTTTCTATTATAGGGAGGTGGTTTCCTGCTACTTTCTCTTATGGTGAAGCGGTTTCCTGCTACTTTCTCTCATAGTGGGGAGATTTCCTGCTACTTTCTCTCATAGTGGGGAGATTTCCTGCTACTTTCTCTCATAATGGGCTGGATTCCTGCCACTTTCTCTCATGGTGAGGTACTTTCCTTCTATTTTTATCTTATAGTGTGGTGGTTTCCTGCTACTTTCTCTCATAGTGAGATGGTTTCCTGCTAGTTTCTCTTATAGTCAGGTGATTTTCTGCTACTATCTTTTATAGTGGGGTGGATTTCTGCTACTTTTTCTCGTGGTGAGGTGGGTTCCTACTATTTTTCTCTTATAGTGAGATGGTTTCCTCTACTTTCTCTTATAGTGAAGTGGTTTCCTGCTACTTTATCTTATAGTGGGGTGGATTCCTGCTACTTTCTCTCATGGTGAGGTGGTTTCCTACTATTTTTATGTTATAGTGAGGTGGTTTCCTGCTACTATCTCTCATAGTAAGGTGGTTTTCTACTACTTTATCTTATAGTGAGGTGATTTTCTGATACTTTCTATTATAGTAAGGTGGTTTCCAACTATTTTTCTCTTATAGTGAAATGGTTTCCTGCTACTTTTTCTCGTGGTGAGGTGGTTTCCTTCTATCTTCTCTCATAGAGTGTAGTGTTATGATTTCCTGCTAACTTGCCTTAGAGTGAATTGGTTTCCTTTCTACTTTCCCTTACAGCGAAATGGTTTCCTGCTACATTTTTATAGTGGAGTGGTTTCCTGCTGCTTTCTGTGATAGTGAGGTGGATTGCTCCTACTTTCTTTAATAGTGAGGTGGATTTCTGCCACATTCTCTCATAGTGGATTGGTTTCCTGCTATCTTCTCTTATCGGGAGGTAGTTTTCTACTATTTTCTCTTATGACACTTCCACACACAGTAACCCCTTGCGTCTTGATGGCTTTACTGCCTTTCTTGATTAAACCTGAATAAAAATCTTCATTGGTAGAATTCGTATATTGTTTACATATGATACATGTGGTGGCTCCTTTTACAACTGCAGAAGCACGAGAATTAGACCTTATGATTCAAAAGACTGTCTAAAAATGACTAGCAATTTTGAATGCCGAGCTTGAATTCTTATAAAATTCCATGTAAAATTATTAAGCAAAATATTTAATACCGTGTTGTTTCAATTTCTTCCACCTGCAGATTTGCCTTCCAGCAATTTCTGACTTCTGTCAGATTTATGAATCTATAATTTGAAAACGGATTTTTAAATTTAATTTTTGCAATTATTATCATATTATACGGCGGACATTAATGCAAAGTAAAACTTCAATGGTTGACCTGCTGTAAAACCAACGTAACTAACCTAAAATTATTGAAAATGAATTATCGTAATAAAAATCATTGTCAATGTATTTTGCTAATAAAAATCATTGGCCAATGCCTTTTCATAATAAAATCATTTCCAATGCATTTTCATATTAAAAGTAATTGACAATGCATTTTCATATTAAAAATCATTGACCAATGCATTTTCATAATAAAAATCATTTCCAATGCATTTTCATAATAAAAATCATTGGCCAGTGCATTTTCATAATAAAAATCATTTCCAATGCATTTTCATAATAAAAATCACTGGCCAATGCATTTTCATAATAAAATCATTTCCAATGCATTTTCATATTAAATTCATTAACAATGCATTTTCATATTAAAAATCATTGCCAATGCATTTTCATAATAAAAATCATTGGCCAATGCATTTTCATAATAAAAATCATTGGCCAATGCATTTTCATATTAAAAATCATTTCCAATGCATTTTCATATTAAAAATCATTGGCCAATGCATTTTCATAATAAAATCATTTCCCATGCATTTTCCTAATAAAAATCATTGGCCAATGCATTTTCATTATAAAAATCATCGGCCAATGCATTTTCCTAATAAAAATCATTGTCAATGTATTTTCATTATAAAAATCATTGGCCAATGTATTTCTATGTTAAAAATCATTGGCAATGCATTTTTATAATAAAAATCCTTGGCAATATATTTTCCTAGTAAAATCAATTGCATGAATCTCATCATTGTTTAATATTTAGAGAAAATAGTCTGTTTGACCCACACTACTAAGATATGGTTTCGGTCATCATTGGTCCTTCCATGCCAAATTCTTCATTATTTCATTATTTCCCTAATTCTAATTTTTAACACGGAAAATGGATAGAAATCTATTATTCATACCATATTTTACGGTGAGTCACAATGGACTAAAAATGTAAAAAAATTTCCGAAAGAATATATATATATATATATACGTAATGCATTTACTTACCAACTCCCAAAGGAGACGCCGTGAACCTATTTAAAACGCAAACCTAATCATTCCCAAATAATCCTAACATCTTCACTTCCAAAGAAAAGCCTAAAATAAATATATACAATTCTACTCAAGGACTTTGAAATTCCGTTCCCATCATGGCCCTTTAAAAAGATGAGAGAGAACGGTAAGTGACGAAATGGGCATAAAATAAACCCTAACATCTCTATTAATAGACAAAGGCCTTGAGGGCAATTACCATGATGTATTCGGTGCCCCCCCTCCCCGCTTCCGACACCAGGTCGGACACCTGCCAGGTGTTGAATTGAAAGAGGCGAATTCCACTCTTGCTTTTATTGTACTCGACTGTGAGTCGGAGCGCTAGAAAGCGCCCCACCCCTTACCGACCCCAAGGGTGCGACGTGGAAGAAGAATTTGAATGCGGAAACAAAGAGCGGGAACCTTGGACGGCGGGTTTTGGTTGGGGGGTGAGTAGGGAGGCGATGGGAATGTTCTTATATGAAAAAATGGATTTAAAAAACAAACTTATAAAAAAATAAGTCTTTTTAATTAGCTTTTTTAATATAGTCACTCTTATCGCGAATATCTGAACCCTGACCTCGTGACATCGACATTTTTGGTCGAGTTACCATTAGAAATAGCCATATAAAGTTACCTACGCAATATTCTGGTAAATAAAATTGTTGTATTCACTTGTTCTGCAACACGTGATCAGTAGTGTACTTCCGCCTGTTTCTCAGTTTACTGGACATTTTATATCTCTTCCGCTTAACAAGACATCTCTAGGCGGTGTAAGGGTTAGCAATCTGGTCTCGATAAAACAATTACAACTGAATAGCGGGTTCGATCCGCACTGAATGCACCTATCCTTTCAGCCGTATGTCATATCTAAGCTACGCTTGAAAAATCACTATATCTCCTTTATTGGAAATATACAAATAGGTACAATCTCATCCACTACAAAAATTTAATCTGTTAACTTGAATATTCCAGTCATTGCATAATATTCTTTGGGTGTTATTTTTAATCGGTATCGCCTCAAGGAAGGTAGTAAAGCCACTAAGACACAAGGGGTTACTGGGTGTGCAAGAATTAGGAACAAAAAACATAATAATGAGATACATGATCGCTTGCGCGTGTATCAAGCATGGCACATAACTGACTGACGTAATTTCTCATAAATAATTTCATTTTTGACATTTCAGAATGTCCAACATGAAAAGTTTTTTCAGACGCGTTAATAGAGAAAAGGGTAATCAGGACACCTGATAGCGATTGACATTGCATTTAAATTTTTAAAGATTAACGTTGGCTTGAAAGCATGGAGCCAAAAGGGAGTTCCACAAGCAAGGCAGTAAAGCTACTAAGATACAAGGGGTTACTGGGTGTGGAAGAATTAGGAAGAAAAAAAATTAATAATGAACGGGAATAGGAAAGAGTAATCAGGAGGACAGTAGAGAGCGATTGACATTGCATTTCAATTTTTGAAGATTAAAGTTGGCTTGAAAGCATGGAGCTGGAAGGGAGTTCCACAAGTAAGGCAATAAAATCACTAAGACACAAGGGTTTACTCGGTGTGGAAGAAGTAGGAATAGAAACATTAATAATGAACGGGAAGAGGAAATAGTAATCAGGAGGACAGAAGAGAGCGATTGACATTGCATTTCAACTGTTGTAGATTAAAGTTGGCTTGAAAGCATGAAGCCGGAAGGGAGTTCCACAATAAGGCAATAAAGCCACTAAGACACAAGTTGTTACTTGATGTGGAAGAATTAAGAACAGAGACATTAATAATGAGCGGGAAGCGGAAAGAGTAATCAGAAGGATAGTAGATAGCGATTGACATTGTATTTAAATTTTTGCAGGTTTAGTTGGCTGGGAAGCATGGAACCGGAAGTGATGTCAACAGGCGAGAATTGCGCGAAAAGAAACCGTTAAGATAGAACTTACGGATACATCTACCCAGCTCGACTGTAAATTGATGAGATTTTTCCACCAATCTCATATTGCGCTTCTATTCAGACGGTCTAGGAACCATAGCGAATAACCCATCCGAATAATTACCATGAAAGTCTTTGTTAAAAAGGCAGAGAGAGGCAACTTTACGGCGGTGGGTAAGTGAGTGAAGCCGAGCCACCAGATCGGGACCAATAATGTTGCTGATTCTTCTTTGGATTTTATCAAAGACCTCCCCGTAAATAGCAGGACACCGGATGCTGCCAATAAGACTAAAGCTATATTTTGGTAAATAAAATTAGATTTATTAATACGATCACTGCAACGTTCGATATTTGAAGACCTATATAAAACAATCTTTGGATTTTTATCCATTACAGAAACTGCTATATAAAACGACTTAAGCTATATTTTGGTAAATAAAATTAGATTTATTAATACGATCACGGCAACGTTCGATATTTGAACACTTATATAAAACAATCTTTGGATTTTTATCCATTACAGAAACTGCTATATAAAACGACTTAAGCTATATTTTGGTAAATAAAATTAGATTTATTAATACGATCACGGCAACGTTCGATATTTGAACACTTATATAAAACAATCTTTGGATTTTTATCCATTACAGAAACTGCTATATAAAACGACTTAAGCTATATTTTGGTAAATGAAATTAGATTTATTAATATGATCACGGCAACGTTCGATATTTGAACACTTATATAAAAAAATCTTTTACTTGAGTTATATTATGGCAAATAAAATCGAATTTCTTAACATATTCAGTTACATTGTATATATTTGAAACCTTACATAATACCATCTTTTTTCTTTCTAGTCGCTGAGAGAAATTGCTATATATTTAGTTGATGGGCTAATCCGTTATTACGACTTATCAATCTATTCCAAGTTATTTAAAGCCAGAAAATATTGTTAGATTTTAAAACTAATTAACCAATAGCTAGGGGGAGAAGAGGTATATTCTTACCTTTTCCAAAGGCATTTGATCGTAAGTGAATATAAAAACCGAACACATCTCCGATACTCTTCTGTCCTGGGTATAACAATAAACTACATCCGCGTCCTGGGTAAGACGATAAACAACATCCAACAGCAAGGCCTCTGATCAGGAAGTTTTAAGGGGCGGGGAACAACCTCTTAATTGCTGGTGTTTCCAGGTTCACCCTGACCCGAGGTGTTAGCACATGTTAGGGTCTCAGCTATGGGCAAATAGTTGCGCCCCCCAAACTGGAGTCAAAACACTATAAAAGTGTAAAAATAGGTTTTAAATACTGAAATACCTATTTGTAAAAAATCATTACTAACAATGAATTATTTAAGAAAAAATTATTAGTATCAATACATTATTACCAGCAACATTTCTGTTAATAATTTACCAGCAATACATTTTGGGGAAAAATTACCAACAGCATTATATTAGGTCATCCCATAAGTTCTGTCCGAATTTTAACTTTTTGTTAAAATGAACGAAATTTAAAGAGTATTTTATAATGTCTAATGGAGCTGAACATTATTTTTATGTTTAGATGCATTTAAACTGATCAAATTTTATTTCAGAGAACAAATAAAATTTAATTTTGTTTGATTAAAACCCTGCTAACATGGAAGTACCCGAGAATCATTTGAGGCACATAATGATTTATGAGTTCAAGAAAGGAAAAACAGCAGCCGAAGCGGCTAGAAACATTCACTCAGTTTATGGAGAGGAATGTTTGAATGAAAGAACTTGCAGAAGATGGTTTGCAAAATTCAGAGGTAGAGATTTCATCCTTGAAGATGAAGATCGAACCGGACGTCCAGTTGAGTTTGATGAAAAGCTTCTTGAAGCAGCCCTTGAAGAAAATCCTGCTTTATCATTTGAAGAATTGGCAGTGGTTCTCAGTTCAAACCATACAACTGTTCATCGTCGTCATCAACAACTTGGAAAAGTTCCTAAACTTGGAAAATGGGTGCCTCATTAACTGTCTGAAAACAATCTCAAATCCCGAGTTGACATCTGCTCTTCTCTCCATTCTCGCCAACCTGTTTCACCTTTTTTAGATAGACTTGTGACTGGCGACGAAAAATGGATCTTTTATGGAAATGTTAAGCGTCGTAGACAGTGGCTTGGTAAAGGGGAAGGACCCCAGCCACAGCCGAGAAGGGAACTTCATGAGCAAAAGGTTCTTCTTTCAATCTGGTGGGATTGCCAAGGAATAATCCACTTTGAATTCTTACCACCTAATGCAACAATTAATGCTCAAATATACTGTCAGCAATTAGAGCGTTTGAACCTAGCTTTGAGGAAAAAAAGACCTGCTCTAGTGAATCGAAAACGGGTGATGTTTCATCAGGACAATGCGCGACCACACACAGCAAGAATCACGTCACAAAAAATTCCTCATCCACCTTATTCTCCCGATTTTGCTCCTTCAGACTACCATTTGTTTCGTAGCTTACAGAATCATTTGGAAGAAACAGCTTTTGTAACACAGGAAGAGGTTAAAACTGACATTTGTGAGTTCTTCGAATCAAAGCCAAAAGAATTTTAAAGTAATGGAATTAGTAAGCTTGTTAATAGATGGAAGGAAGTCATAGATAATCAGGGAAAATACATTGTTGATTGAATCTGTAATTAAATGTAACATTTGGTCACTTGTTTTCTTTATTCAAAATTCGGACAGAACTTATGGGATGACCTGTTATTTTTGAAAAAAAAAATATCAACAGCAATAAAAATCTTGTCGGCATGAAATAACCCATTGAGGTTGATAAGCTGTAAAAGAAAATGAATCAAACCAAAGAATACATATTCTATTCATACAAACCTGTCCTAAAAGTCTTGTCGGCATTAAATAACCCATTGACGTTGATATGCCGTAAAAGAAAATGAATCAAACCAAAGAATACATATTCTATTCATACGAACCTGTCCTAAAAATCTTATCGGCATTAAATAACCCATTGAGGTTGATATGTCGTAAAAGAAAATGAATCAAAGCAAAGAATACATATTCTATTCATACGAACCTATTCTAAAAAATCTTGCCAGCATTAAATAATCCATTGAGGTTGATATTCCATAAACGAAGATGAATCAAAGCAAAGAATACATATTCTATTCATACGAACCTATCCTAAAAAATCTTGCCGGCATTAAATAACTCATTGAGGTGTTGATATGCCGTAAAACAAAGGAAAACAAAATAAACCAATCCGATACTCTTAGTAAACTGAATAATTTATTGGCTTCTACTGGGCTAGTTTTAAAATAATATTAGCTCAAGCCACAGGGAGCCCTCCTACCAGGCAGGAACTCTCCTTCGGAAAGCCAGTGGGGTCATTACTCGTCGCCTGAAGCTTTCCCTGAAGGATATGTGCCGACAATTTTCCACGGTATAGCCGTTAAACCTACTTTAAACCTCGATAGAGTGTCACTTTCGGTAGCGAGGTGGGTGCACTGAAAAATCCCTTATATAACGCATTTTGGGCACTTCCAAATGATGCAATGATGAGCAAGCTTATTTCGCCCTACTCTAAAATAAAATTCATAATTCATAATAAATACTCATTTTTATGTTCTTATTGTAATACCGCTTATTTTAATTGCTAGATTTAATGCCATGAGGAATACAATTAAATTTTTGAAAAGCTTTTTGAAACAAAAAACTCTATCCCAATATAGATATTGCTTAACTACACTAGCATTACGGTAAACTGATATATTTTCAAATTATATATAAATAACGGTCAGGTCACACTCAGAACCTAAAGGTTTCGTTTGGCACGAAACTCCGGATCGTGCGAACCGTGTGGGATAATCTCTATCTATAAAAGGCAGGATGTGTGTGTGTGTGTGTGTGTGTGTGTGTGTGTGTGTGTGTGTGTGTGTGTGTGTGTGTGTGTGTGTGCGTGCGTGCGTGTGTGTGTGTGTGTGTGTGCGCGTATCGAATGCACGGCCGCAATTTTCGACGGATTTGCACCAAAATTTACATACACATGCTCCAAGTTAGAGGGAAGGCCAAGACCGATTTGCATTTCCCAACTCCCATCGATAGTGGAAATAATCGATTTTTTTCATGCTTCTACGGTAGTTTTCCTGTAGTTTGCGGCCATTTTCTACTGGTCAGAGTGAGAGCCTATATCTGGCTGCCACAAATAGGCAGGAAGATTCTGTTGGCCAGCGTGAGAGCCAACAGGTGACTGACACGAATATTAACTAGCATGCTAACATGAAAAAAAAATCGATAGCTGCATTCGTCACAAGTGCGAAAAATGTAATTGTGCATGGCACTTTACTTTACCAAGTCTTTGTTTAACCCTAGTTTATATGAACTAGGGTTAAACAAAGACTTGGGAATTTTAAGTCTGTATAAATATTTCAATAGTTTAAAAATAGTTTTTTAGATATAGTTAAAAAAAACTTTTTAAACAACATCTAAAATATTATCGTTAGATTTACGTTAGAAATATTCAAACACAGTTGCTTTCCACATAATGTGACGTCCGCGTCTCGCGACGGACGCTACTTGTAAACAAACTTCTGAATACAGTTATTTAATTTATTTCTGACGAAAGATCGGGGCAGATCTGAAATATCAAATATATATATAAAAATAAAAAAATAAATAAATACTTTCGCAAATAAAACATTCAATTTTTTTTAATTTGCAACTTTTCAGTCGTTTTCTCCATATTATATACATATCTAGAAAGTATACGTGGCTTCTCATTATGCTATATATATATATATATATATATATATATATATATATATATATATATATATATACATACAGGGGTTGGACAAAATAATTGGAACAGGTGCAAATTCCACTCCTATATTTCAAAGACCTATTATATTAAGAACTTTAACTAAAACTTCGTAATTTCAGGTTATATCAATTGTAAATACGTTTATTGATCTAATTTACTGTCCTTGGCTTATTTATTTTTAGAATTTAGTAAAGATTTAAGCTAAATGCGTGACCTCTCCGAGTTCGAAAAAGGGCAAATTGTTGAAGCTCGCATGGCAGGAGCCTCGATCACTAAGGTTGCTAAACTGTTTGGTTTTTCAAGAGTTACCATATCAAGAATTATGACGAAATTCAAGAAACAGGTCAAAACCTCGAGCAACCGTAGCAATTCGAGCCGGACTTGCAAACATACTGACAGGAACCGACGTGCATTGAAACGCAATGTGGCGAAAAATCATCGGACAACTGCGGCCAAATTGACTGCTGAATTGAATAATAATCAGAATAGTCCAGTTTCTACTAAAACTGTTCGTTGTGAGCTCCATAAGCCTGGATATCATGGAAGAACCGACGTAAGGAAACCTCTTCTCTCCACTTGCAACATTCAAAAGAGGTTGAAGTGGTGCAGAGATCACAATGCCTGGTCTGCAGACCAATGGAAGCAAGTCATATTCTCAGACGAGTCCAGTTTTTCTCTTTTCCCAACTTCAGGGCGAGTTTATGTGTGGAGGCAGCCCAAAGATGCTTACAACCCTGCCTTCTTCCGACAGTGAAGGATGGTGGTGGATCAGTGATAGTTTGGGCTGCTATATGATGGAAATGTCTCGGTCCAATAGTTGCACTGTATGGTAGAATCAACAGCAAAGATTACCTGAACATTTTGCGTGACCATGTCAATCCAATGACCCAGACTTTATTCTCTGATGGTGACTGCATCTTCCAAGACGATAATGCTCCAATACATACCGCTTGAGTGTTTAAGAACTGGTATGAAGAGCATGAAAGTGAGCTAGAACACATGGAGTGGCCTCCCCAATCTCCAGATATCAATATTATTGAACATTTGTGGTGCATTTTGGAGCGAAAATTAGGAGCCGCTATCCACCACCGTCGTGCCTTAAAGAGCTAGAGCAGGTGTTAATGGAAGAATGGCTGAAAATTCCTCTGGATGAAGTCAGGAGGCTGTATGATTCCATTCCTAGACGTATTAAAGCTGTATGTGAGGCTAAAGGAGGACGAACTCCATATTATGTTTTATCAGGAGCCTTTCCAAGCGTCATATAATGGCTTTAGTTTCAAGTGTAAATAAATAGAAAAACTGTTCAACATTTGGATATTTTTTTATTATATTAATCGTCATCTTTTGCATTTATTTTCTCTTGAGACTAAAGGCAGTATACGACGCATGGGAAGGCTCATTGTAAAACATATTACATATTCGTTGTCTGTTATATTTAACAATATATGTTTGAACAATGATCTGCTAACACTATATATATATATATATATATATATATATATATATATATATATATATATATATATATATATATATATATATATATTAAAATAAAGAGAAAGAACAGTATGATTCATAATCCGGTGTTCTCATTAATTATTTCTATTTTTAAAAAACAGTGCTCAATACAATTCTGCAGAGTATAAATATTATAAATTTACTAATTTATAAATATGTTTCCATTGCTACACAGGAATTACCATTTTAAAAACAGAAATTTAATTATAGAATTAAATTAAAATCCTAAGTACTGTTTCGTTTTCAAGCGAATTTTGGACCCCAAAAAAATTTCCAAAATTCGCTTGAAAATGAAACGGATTTTAATTTAATTCTGTAATTAAATTTGAATTTCTTAGTTTCTGTTTTTTGAATCATGGTAATTCGTGTGTAGCGATGGAACCTTATTTTTAAATTAGTAAATTTATAATATATATATATATATATATATATATATATATATATATATATATATATATATATAGTCAAACCTAATGAGCCAGACAAACCTACCAAGCTTTCACTTAGGCAGATCGTCAGGGTCAGCTGGTCTGCTCTACGTTTGTATCGAGCTCTTCAGTTAGTTGTTTACTCGTATCGGGGTTTTTCTTTGGGCTTTGAACCTGTATCTGTGCGATTATTTTCGACAGACTTTCATGTTCCTGGCTCTTTCTTTTTTAAAACCTTTTTTCCCTTCGAGATTGATTTGGCTATTGTTAAATCAAGAGTTTGAAGGTTTTTCGACACGAGTATAGTTACCTATATTTATAAAGCTCTAGGTTACCCTATAGAGTACTGTTTTAAATCAACTAATATGGAACGTGTAGACATAGGATATATATATATATATATATATATATATATATATATATATATATATATATATATATATATATATATATATATTATTTCAAGTTTGACATTTGTTTGTGGCTGATTGGTTGTTCTTGGTATCTGGGAAAAAAATGAATTCTTTTGAGAGAAGCAAAAAAAAAACCGAAAAGTATGTAGATGGCTAAGAAAATTGTCCCTTCACCCACCCACCCGTGTCATTACCCACTCATCCCAAGTGATAAATAATCGTATACTTTTGATCATGAAAAAAAAAAAAAACACTTCAAAGTCACCGGAATTATACCAAAGTCTCCATCGAAATTAAATCGGTCTGCTCCGTCCGAAAAAAAAATGTCCAATTTAAATATTGGAAAAAAAAAAATGTCCAATTTAAATATTGGAAAAAAACAAATGAAACGTCTCTTGTAAATAACTTACAATCTGTCGTGCCATCTTGCTGTTTGTAAATTTTTTTAAATTTTAATTTCTTTTATTTTTTTTGAGTTTCTGATGTTTCCTGCTTCTTTGTCGTCTGTTGTCTTTTCTCCATTTCTTAATTATCAGACTTCTCCCATGAGCCCCTCCCAACATGCTTAATGGACAGAAATCATAATTTAATCCTCTCGTATTTTATGTGCTTTTTTTAACAGTTAAATAAGGTTAAATAGTCTCGCCTATCATCCAACCGAAACTCCTTCCATATCTATTAAACAGGAGTAGAGGTTTGTCTCCTGTTCAATATATGGTTTCTCTTTCTTTCTTCTACGAGAGCCGCAATGATTTAACTCTTAACTTATGGTTGATCGGACTAACATTTGTCTGTGAATTTCCAATGTGAGCGTACTGGGTTGGCAATTTGCTGGTTGCTGCTCCGGCTGATCGTTAGGAGCCCGAACTATTTGGTAGCGCTTGGAGAGGCTGCACTGGTCAACAGTCACATAATATCGGTTATATTTGTAGTGCCGTGTCGCGTATGGGTAGGTGTCTCTGCATTTATTTCCGGTGGCAACCCGGAAGCTACATTAAGCTCTGTTCTCTGTTCTATCGCTAGTTTGTATCGCCATTGACGTCAGATATTGACAATTACGGTCGTCTTTTCTCTCTCTCTCCTCAAAACGAATTTCATGGAAACCACAGCAAAAAAAAAAGACACTTACCCCCGGGTCTTTCTTTCATTAACACTCCTTGCATCCGTTCCAACTTCTGCAGCGTCAAATCCTTCCTCTTGGAACGGTCGCCAGATGTCTTTTCCCTCTGTGAAACTAACTTAAATTCTTCCATTGCTACCAATTAATCATTGGTTCCAGGCTATCTTCCCTTTGCCGAATAGATTCCAGCATGCATGGCCTTGGTGTTTACATCCTGGATAACCCACCAATGAACAGGGAATTGTCTCTCGAGGCCCCCAAATAATCCTTCATATGCTTCCGTTTTTCCTTACTAAACTATGTTAGCTATCTCTTTTTCTTTTATCGATCCCCCTCTTCACAGGACTGCCGTATAGATTCCAGCATGCATATGCATGGCCTTGGTGTTTACATCCGGGATAACCCACCAATGAACAGGGAATTGTCTCTCGAGGCCCCCAAATAATCCTTCATATGCTTCCGTTTTTCCTTACTAAACTATGTTAGCTATCTCTTTTTCTTTTATCGATCCCCCTCTTCACAGGACTGCCGTATAGATTCCAGCATGCATATGCATGGCCTTGGTGTTTACATCCTGGATAACCCACCAATGAACAGGGAATTGTCTCTCGAGGCCCCCAAATAATCCTTCATATGCTTCCGTTTTTCCTTACTGAACTATGTTAACTATCTCTTTTGCCTTTATCGATCCCCCTCTTCATATGACTGCAGTAGAGAAAAGGCACTTTCTCTCGATCTTTGTCTTCGGTAGAATACTCACCACGACTCGTGGCTTAAACATTCTAAAGGTACTGATGTTACTGGTATTCAGACATTAAATTTTTTCATTGCCCAATCCCACACTCAAATGGTGGACTTCCCTACTCGTTTGCTTAGCAAAACCGACCAATATGTCGCTCTAGTTGATTTATTTCTTACCTCCTCACCTCGCTCTTGCCGAAAAATATCCTTCCTAGTGTTGACAATCTCCGGAAGGATATTTTTCTTGCGGAGCGAAATTGCCATACAGATACGGTATTTTGGAATTTCATTTATATGTAATTTATTTGTATATGCTCTGTAATAAATACATTGAGCTTTCTTTTGTGGATCAGTTTTAATATTTTATATTTTGAGGATACACTTGGATTACTTACAAACGGATTTTTTCTATCTATCTATCTATCTATCTATCTATCTGTATATATATATATATATATATATAGAGAGAGAGAGAGAGAGAGAGAGAGAGACAGCGAGAGAGGGGGAGATTATTCGTCACTCGGTTCCACTGAGAAGTATTAAATAAAAATAAGAACTAGACAAGATATCTCGAGACATGCTCAGTGAGTAACGTATAGCCCCGTAGATTAAATAAAGTGTTCCATTCAGAATTCCTTGTAAAAATTCAAACAGAAATTGACAGTCATGATGTTGTGTTGATTCATAAATCCTCACTGTTCTTCTGTCCTTCTCTCACTTTCTCTCTCTCTCTCTCTCTCTCTCTCTCTCTCTATATATATATATATATATATATATATATATATATATATATATATATATATATATATATATATACCGGGTGTGACAACAAAATTGTCCAAATCGTGTAACAGCATAATTATCTATCCCGCAAAATGTTTAATATCTAAAAAAAAAACAAAAAAAAGCACTAAACTAATTGTGTTTTTTTTTCCAGGTTTTCAGATAAGACGTTTAGCCATCTTGACACCATTTGTTGTAAGAATCACTGAAAAATTCTTTGAGTTATTCAGATTTAAAAGAGAACAGATTTAAATCGTTTCAAGCCCACTGTCTTACCAACTGAGCATTGGGGAGAAGAAAAAGATGATTCAGGCTTGCAGCAATGGTACCAACATTCATACTCTGGCTTACATCTTCAAAGTCCATTCAAGAAGAAAGCGATGAATAAGTCTAAAAAGATGATGGAACAGTAGAAAGGAAAACTGGATCAGGAGGTCACAACAGAAAGAGGGGTCATCATTTCAATTTAGAGCTAAAGAGATCAATAAGAAAAAATCCAACTCAATCCGACGTTTGGCACGTGAAAGAGGATTTTTAGCTATGGCAAGACTTTTTTCACTGCTCTTTGAATAGAGCAATGAAAAAAGTCTTTAAAATGAAACCGTACATGTAACGTGTGAGGCACCCTGTTATTCCAGGAGAGAAAGCTAGAAGTTTAGAGAGTGCGAAGATCATCTTGAATAAGGTGGAAAATGATCCTGAAATAATATATTTGCCACACATTATCATTACAAGAGTCAGATCAGACCAAAAATGGAGTGTTGCTGCACAATCCTCACAATCCATCCTTGATAGAGTCCCTCTGCCATATTTCATCTTTACAAGAGTCAGATTAGACCAGAAATGCAGTGTTGCTGCTATATCTGGTTTGAAGCGAAACGTTGCGAGCCTCTCGCCACTCGATCGCTATTTCCATAGAAAATGTCCCGACGATCTAGATTCCCTACTTACACTTGATCAGAACTTTACAGCTAAAACCCGCTACGCTTGTACACATGGGCAAATGATCCTCATTGTCTAAGAGATGCTGCTTTTGGGAACAAACTCGCCAGAGGATGCTTCAGCGGCCATTACAATATTTACTATTCCAAGTCATGGGTCAACCCTTATCTATGATCATAATGCTCACCTCCTCCTCCTCCTATTACAAGCATAGACAACCTCATTCATTAAGGCTCTACCTTGAGTGGCTCTTGGGTCTTTGGACAACAGCGTCAGAATAAGGCAATATGAAGTAAGATGATGGAGGATGGTGACCAAAGAAGAGTTAAAAAATAAAGTAATAAAAAGAGGAGGAGGAGGAGGAGGAGATGATAGACGTGGGGCGGTGGAGGAATTTCCCCTGAAGAAGTAAAAGGAGATGAATTAGAAAAAAAAGAGGCGGACCCATTGAGAAAGAAAGGATGGGGAAGGAAGAGAGAGAGCCAAGAAGGAAGAGGCGAGGCCAAGAAGAAAAGGAAAACAAAGAAGGAACAGTGGGGAGAGAGGAAAGTGGAGCAAAAGTTACGGGGCAGCAGGAGCTAAAATACGTGGGTAAGAGGAGGAAATTTAAGAAAAAAATAAAGAGGAGGAAATTTAAGAAAAAAATAAAGACTGAGAGGCCCAAAAAAGAAAGATAAGATGAAATAGGCATAGGGGAAAAAGAACCAAAAACCAAGAAGTGGTAGTAGTAGTAGTAGTAGTAGTAGTAGTAGTAGTAGTAGTAGTAGTAGTAGTAGTAGTTGGAGGAGGAGGAGGAGGGAAAAGGGATGCATAAGGAGAAGTTAGGAAGTAGCAGGAGGAAGCGGATTCGAGAAGAATGAAAAAAGTTACTAGAAGCGGAAGGAGGAGGAGTATACAAGAATGACAACAACAACAGCAGCAAGAAGTAAGGATGAGGATTAGGAGGAGGAGGATTGGTGTAGGAAATAGGAGGAGGAAGAGAATTTTTAAAAAGTGTATTAGACGCAGTAGGAGGAGAAGTATAGAAGAAAAAGCAAGAAAGAAACAAGTAGAATAAGACGATAAGAAGAGAAGTAGGAGGAGAAGGTGAAGGAATACTAAAGGCAAAATGAGGAAGTAGGAGGAGATAGAGAAATTTAAAAAGTAGTATCAGAAGCAGAAGAAGACGTCTTCAAGGAGAAAACTATAAGGAGAAGGAGAAGGTGGTGGAATATTAAAGGCAAATTGAGGAAGTGGGAGGAGGAAGAGTAATTTTTAAAAAAAGTGTTTTAGATGCTGAAGGAGGAGAAGTTTACAAGAAGAAATAAGAAAGGAGATGACGATAAGAACAAGGAGGAGAGGAATGAGGGGAATAGACAAGATGAGGAAGTAGGAGGAATTTATAAAAGAGGTATTAGAAGCAGGGGAAGGAGTAGGCAAGTAGCAAAAGAGAAGGAAAGAGAAGATGATAAAAAGGCGTAGGAGGTTTTCATTCCAAGTAGTAGTTGGAGGAAAAGAGAGCTAAAAAAAAAACGGTGAATATCATAGAAATGATTGAGAAATAAATTGAGGCCGATGAAGGAGAAATAAATCGGGGCAATCGAGCGAATTAGCCTTATTTTTCAATGTCGCGCCATCTTATCTAACGAGACGCTCTCTTTGTCGACCGTTGACTCCTGAACCTTAACCTGATATTCTGACTCTATCATGTGTCACCTGTTAAACCACGATGTTCACACTACCTCTTCTCTTAGTTACCAAAATATTGCTGTTCTTTTTTAGACGTGTGTGTGTGTGTGAGAGAGAGAGAGAGAGTGTGTGAGAGTGTGTGTGTATGTGTGTGGAGGAGAATGTGGTTGTTAATTACATTCGGGTTATCAAAGCCATTGTTTACATTTAGAGAACAGTAAACGGCACTCGAACAGTACCTCGGTCTTGTTAACATGATACGAAAGGGAAAGAAAGAAAGAAAGAAAGAAAGAAAGAAAGAAAGAAAGAAAGAAAGAAATAGAGAAA
Organism: Acanthosepion esculentum; assembly: GCA_964036315.1. Taxonomy (NCBI): domain Eukaryota; kingdom Metazoa; phylum Mollusca; class Cephalopoda; order Sepiida; family Sepiidae; genus Acanthosepion; species Acanthosepion esculentum. The sequence continues at coordinate 61,716,111 of OZ038509.1, read as the reverse complement.
GAAAGAAAGAAAGAAAGAAAGAAAGAAAGAAAGAAAGAAAGAAAGAAAACAGATAAAAACAAATTAAAAGGAACAGGCGATACTCTCACTATACTGGTTTCGGCCGGTAGATTTTCCGTCCTTCCTAATTTTATGCGGGGTGACATATTGAAATTATTTCTAGATATATCGCGCCCATTCTATGGATACATACGAACAAACTAATAAAAATAGGGGGGAACAGCAGTAGATAGATAGATAGATAGATAGATAGATATAGACAAAATTACATAGATAGATAGATAGATAGATAGATAGATAGATAGATAGATAGATAGATAGATAGATAGATAGATATAGACAAAATTACATAGATATATATATATATTATATAGATAGATAGATAGATAGATACAAAATTACATATATATATATATATATATATATATATATATATATATAGATAGATAGATAGATAGATAGATAGATAGATATGGACAAAATTACATAGATAGATAGATAGATAGATAGATAGATAGATAGATAGATGAATGAATGAATGAATGAACAGAGAGAGTTTGGCTTCTATTCCAACACTTCTCTTGGTTTTCTTTTTCGTTTACTAACACGACGTTTTCAAGTATTTATAATTGAAGTTGTCAAGTCAAAACTATTGTACAACACTTCCGGATGTAAATGTCTTCGTTGGATCTTGATTTAATTGGTTTAAATGCCGTTTATATCGCCAATTTCGACCTTATACTATAGTACAAGGTAGAAATTGGTGATATAAAAGGTATTTAAACCAATACGATTTACTATTTCACCATCTTCCCAAAGTTCCTTTCCTGCCCTGGAAATCTGGAAGAACACCTTTTCTCCATCTTTGAAATATTTTATAGATAATTTCGTACTATGCTAACTTTTATTTTCCTTCTAAGTAGCAATTTGTCAAACACCGATTTAATTTTGCTTACATTAAGCATTTGTCAAACATCTATCTTCTTGAACTCCGTTCAGCTTTTATACTTTCCTCGGTAACCACTATACCCAGTTTTTTCTCTCTCTCTTTCACTCTCTGTAACCCCCTGCGTGCTAGTGGCATTCTAGCCTTGCTTGGGGTGAGATGATTAAAAAAAGAAAAACGATCGAAATTGGCGATATAATAGGTATTTAAACCAATACGATTTACTATTTCACCATCTTCCCAATGTTCTTTTTCTGCCCTGTAAATTTTGAAGAACACTTTATCTCTTGCTTTAAAAGATTTTATAGTTAATTACTTACTATGCCAAGTTTTTATTTTTCTGCCAGCTAGTAATTTGTCAAAAACCGATTTAATTTTGCTGGCAAACATTAGTTCCGCTGTTGAGATCACTGATGCAGCATTAGGGTGAGGGGTCAGTCTATAAATTCTTAAAACCTGTTGGAGCGTTACTTCTTCTGTCTTCTACTTGTTTGATTTATTTAACGCCCTTTTAAACATATCAGCGAAACGTTCATCCTGACTATTTGATCCTGGGTGTTATGGCGGCGTTTTATATGTTTACTTGCATCGTATTTAAAAAAAAATGTTTGAAAGACACTCGATGTAAATTGCGTGCCATTATCCGACACTATAGCATATGGAACTCTAAATTTCGAAGAACGTTCATAAAGAAAATTAACAGTTACAGTGGAAGTAGGTCTTCTAGACTTAAGTATTTCGGGCCATTTTGAAAAACTGTCGCCGACAATCAAGTAATAGGCATCATTCAAAGGTCGCGCGTAATCGCCAGCCAACCCAGACCAAGGTTTATCAGTATTAGGCGAGGGTTGATAATTTACAGGTGGTAATTTTGCAACTAGAGCACAACCTGCATGACTTAACTGAATTTTGAATATCCTTGTCCATTATAAGTCAATATACGTAATTTCTCGATGGGGTAATGGATAGCGGCTCGGATTCAGAAATTGGAGAGCCGAGTTCGAATTCCAGTCGAATCCATTACATTCGCTTACGTGCTAATACCCTTGGGAAAGGTAAAAATCTTCTTTTTCTACCACCACCCCCACCCCCAGCTATAGGTAAATCTAGAAGACAGTCACTTGGTAAATAGCAGGACAGATAGGGTTTTATATCCTTGGATGGCAACTGGTCTACCGCAGAAAGAACAGGCAACCTACTACTGGAAAAAAATCTGCCTCGTCAGTCATGTATCGAAATACATGATCGCCTAAGCGTGTATCACGCATGGCACAAATCTGACTCAATGGATAGCAGATCGGATTGAGGAATCGGAGAGCCGAGTTCGAATTCCAGTTGAATCCATTACATTCACTTACGTGCTAATACACTTGGGAAAGGCATGAATCCTCTTCTTCTCCTCCCAGCTATGGGTAAATAGCAGGACAGATTGAGTTCTATAGCCTTGGATGGCAACTGGTCTACCGCAGAAAGAAATGGCAAACTACTGCGGGAAAAATCTGCCATGTCAGTCATGTAACGAATGATCGCCGAAGCGTGTATCACGAATGGCACATAACTTAACTATATATATATATATATATAAATCATTGTTTGCATCTATCTATATCTGCCAGCTCTTATTTATCTATAAATTTACCTATCTACCTATATTATCAATCTATGTTCATATTTATCTTTCTGTCTATCTATCTCAGTCTAATTCTATCTATATATCTATCTATCTTCTGTTCATATCTGACTCACTCTGTTCATATCTATCTATCTATCTATCTATCTATCTATCTATCTATCTCTGTTCATATCTGACTCAGTCTGTTTATATCTATCTATCTATCTATCTATCTATCTTCTGTTCATATCTATCTATCTATCTATCTATCTATCTCTGTTCATATCTGACTCAGTCTGTTTATATCTATCTATCTATCTATCTATCTTCTGTTCATATCTATCTATCTATCTATCTATGTTCATATCTGACTCAGTCTGTTCCTATCTATCTATCTATCTATCTATCTATCTATTCTTACTCCCTTGGGAAAGGTATGAATAACCCTCTTCTCCCTCCAGCTATGCAGAATAGACTAGGTTCTATAGCTTTGGATGGCAACTGGTCTACCGCCGAAAGAAATGGCAACCTACTGCGGGAAAAATCTACCTCGTCAGTCATGTATCGAAAGATACATGATCGCCTACGCGTGTATCACGCATGGCACGTAACTGACTGACTGACGTGCTAATACCGTTGAAAAAGGTATCAATCCTCTTCTCCCCCCAGCTATGGGTAAATAGCTGGACAGACCGGGTTCTATAGCCTTGGATGGCAACTGGTCTACCGTAGAAAGAAATGGCAACCTACTGCGGGAAAAATCCGCCTCGCCAGTCATGTATCAAAAGATACATGATCGCTTGCGCGTGTATCAAGCATGGCACATAACTGACTGACGTAATTTCTCATAAATAATTTCATTTTTGACATTTCAGAATGTCCAACATGAAAAGTTTTTTCAGACGCATTAATAGAGAAAAGGGTAATCAGGACACCTGATAGCGATTGACATTGCATTTAAATTTTTAAAGATTAACGTTGGCTTGAAAGCATGGAGCCAAAAGGGAGTTCCACAAGCAAGGCAGTAAAGCCACTAAGATACAAGGGGTTACTGGGTGTGGAAGAATTAGGAAGAAAAAAATTAATAATGAACGGGAATAGGAAAGAGTAATCAGGAGGACAGTAGATAGCGATTGACATTGCATTAAAAATTTTGAAGATTAAAGTTGGCTGGAAAGCATGGAGCCGGAAGGGAGTTCCACAGGCAAGGCAGTAAACCCACTAAGACACAAGGGGTTATTGGGTGTGGAAGAATTAGGAATAGAAACATTAATAATGAGCGGGAAGAGGAAAGAATGATCAGGGGGGACAGGAGATAGCGATTGACATTGCATTTAATTTTTTGAAGATTAAACTTTGCTGGAGATCATGGAGCCGGAAGGGAGTTCCACAAGCAAAGAAAAGAAGAAAGTGTTAGCATAGAATTTACGGCTACATCTAGCCAGCTCAACTGTAAATTAACGAGATATCGACGCCAGTCTAATACAGCGTTTGAATTTTAAATGTGTAGGTACCCTAGCGAAGAGCGATATTTATTCCGCATTATTTACAGAAATATGGCACAAGGCAAAAATGAGAAAATGGGGGAAAAGCATGGTCTTCATCTGTCTTAATATTAAACTTAGTTAATCAAGACCACTGAGCCAAATATAGCATAATATTCCTTACACCAAAACAACGCATTCTTATTTACCATCCTTACATCTGACATAATACCTCAATGTCTCTATGAAAATCCTATCTAATCCCCATATGTACACTTCATTGTCTGTGGGGTGGGGAGATAAAAAAACATTTCTAAAAACTAACCCCAATGATTATTTACAATATGAAAACAAAACTATTTACAAGAAACTAAAGAAAATAATATTAGTAATAACCCCACACACACAATCACTAAATGTGGCAGAAATATCAGTTAACTGGCCAAAATTAATGCGGGACTTTAATAATATAGAAGATTCATTCATCCCAAGCACTCACACTGATACGCACTCATTTAAACACAACAAATACGAAAACACACACGCAAAACGAAAGGCGCCCCGCATCCACCAGAGAACTGACATCACTGACCACCTAACGAGGGAGGGGATGGGGAATTAAATTAAAATAGGGACAGAAATAAAAGGGGCCGGTGAGCATACATACCCTAGCTAAGTTAACTGAATGAAAAATAAACTAAAGCATCAAAACTAAACCTAACCTAGCCTAATTTCGGGATGGGTTGCACAAGTTCAACCCAGGAAGAGCAATATCCTGATGCCTAACCGGCATCAAAGTGCCACTCCAGGTCAGCCCCTTTCACACGACACATACGCGCAGGATTCACCCACTTTTTGCCAAATTCTGATGAAGTGAGCCGCTGCCTTTCCGTCTTAATCTTGACTTTAAGCTGATGCTTAAAGTACAAGATCAATTGGGAAGAGGTGAACTTCTCACCTCCATAGAATTCCTTCTGGCGTGTCGTCCATAGAGAACTCATCCGAACAATTATCATGGAAGTATTTCTAGAAAAGACGCAGACAGGCAACCTTAAGGCGGTGGGAAACAACTGAAGTTGAGTCGCTAGATCAGGACCGATAATATTGCTGATTCTTCTTTGGATTTTATCAAGGAGCTTAAGGTAAATAGCAGGGGCACCGGACCATATGTGGCAGCAATATTCTAAAGATATAAGCATATAAATTCAATCCAAAGGGAACATATACTTTTTCTTTCGGTTTTCTCTGCTCCTAAAGCTGATGACCGCTTTTGAAGAAATTAGCAGACGAGATGACACTCACTCAAAACCGACTATCAAGATTCTCCAATGTCTAAGTGTATTTTTGTTTTTGTTCTTTTTACGGTGAACAACTGGTTAGAGTCAGTGGTGATGTACTACCTATTATGATACCGGGTGGGCGGCTGGCCCTTGTAGGACTATCAAATGTCCCCGTAAAAACAAATGGAGAGTAACTTGATGCCGAGGTGACAGGGGGCATTTGTTGGATGGGGTATGGAGAGAGAGAAAAATGAGAGAGAAAAAAAAAGGCAGATAAGAAGGAAATTACGGAAAGAAAAAAAAATGTGACAGATACTATACAGGTAAGGTATGGCGGAGGAAAAAGAAGTTAAAATCGAAGGAATAATAATAATGACAATGATTATGGGGACCACCGCCATCACCACCACCACCACCACAATCACCACCATCACCAACACCAACACCACCATCACTACCACTACCACTACCATCACCTCCATTACCACCACCATCCCCAACATATCCACCACCATCATCACCACAACCATCCCCACCACCACCACATCATCATGACTACCATTACGGCCACCATCCCCAACATATCCACCATCACCACCACCACCACCATATCCACCATCACTATCATCACCACCACCACATCATGACTACCATTACGGCCACCATCCCCAACATATCCACCACCACCATCACCATCACCACCACCACCACCATATCCACCATCACTATCATCACAACCACCACATCATCATGACTACCATTACGGCCACCATCCCCAACATATCCATCACCACCATCACCACCACCACCATATCCACCATCACCATAGTCAGTTTTTTTTTCAGGGCGAGAACAAAAGAGTAATCAGGAAGACAGTAGATAGCAATGGACATTGCATTTAAATAAATTGAAGATTAAAGTTGGTCAAAAAGTATAGAGTCGAAAGATAGTTCCACAAGCAAGAAGTGCAAGAGACTAGACTGTTAGCATAGAATTTAAAGTTAAATAAGATGAACTTTAACAGCTCTTCCTTACAATATATTGTTTAAACTTCCAGAAATGTCAAAAACAAAACAAAAAAGAAACATATTTACGAACACAAAAAAGATATCCTACGTAATAAGTTATTCAATGCATAAGTTATACACAAAAATAATTTCAACGACAATTTCCGTTGCAAAAAAGTTGCTCTTACCAAGAGAGAAAATAGCTTACGAAGACGAGAAGTTCCTGAATGCGTTCATTGATATATCAGGAGGCAGGGTGCAGTAATGGATCGTGTCTCGGACTGAGGAATCAATTGTAGCCGTAACGGAGTTCCATATGCGAGAAAAAAAAAACGTTAGCATAGAATTTACGTTTACATCGCGCTATTTCAACAGTAAATTTGCCGCCAATCCAGTACTATGTTTAAATTCATAAAGTCTAGGTACCATGACAGCAAGTTCATCAGAACAATTACCATGAAAGTATTTAAAGACATGGTAGATGTAAGATGATGATGATAATACCACTAAGCACTAAGACCATCACGGCCATTTTGGTGTTCATACTCAGGGTCGTCTGCATTGAACAGATATTTCTGCTTTTATTTTTAACATTACACCCCAAGCAAGGTATAATGCCACTAAAACAAAAGGGGATACTGGGAATGGAAGAGAATAAAAAAGACTTTACGGAGAAGAAAGGACGATAAAAGAAGACAGAAGTCGGTGATTGCCGTCGTATTTAAAATTTTATAGATTTTAGATGGCAGGAAAACAAATAAACAGAAATAAATTCCATGGGCGATAAGTGCGAGAAAAAACAAACTTTAAGATTAGAATATACAGTTAGATCTAGCTTGTTCAACAGCAAAAAACTGTGAGACCTAGTTGCCAATCTAGCAGTACGTTTACATTTATGCAGTGATGGTATCAAGGAGGAAAGACCACCAGAAAAATTGCCATGAAAATATTCGTAGAAAAGACAGAGGGAATCCGTGTCATGGCGGTAGGAAAGAGACTGATGTGTAGACGCCAGATCAAGACAGATTCCATTACACAACTTACTTTAGATTTTCCCGACAATCCCAACACATATAACAGGAGAACCAGACCAGATATAGCAGCAATATTCAATGCACGGATGAACGGACATATATATATATATATATATATATATATATATATATATATATATATATATATATAGAGAGAGAGAGAGAGAGAGAGAGAGAGAGAGAGAGAGAGAGAGATGATTTTTTAGAGCTCTCTTAAAATAAAGATTATTACCTATGGGATTTAAGTGTTTTATATTCATTAATTAATAATAATTTTGCTCTGCTTTTGACATAGAGCTCTCCCTGGATATATATCCTCCTGGAAATTCCATACGGCAAGGGACCGAGCGAAAGCAACGGACGACACCGACGGGGAAAAGCTTCAACATCGGCGACTGGCTGACGAAAGGCGGCGGCTGCGGCGGCGAAAGGCAATGGCGACGGTGGCGAGTGGTTCGACTTAGCCGGCAATAAGCGAAGCACTAAGGCGGCGGCCGACCGATAAGACAAACACGCAAACGGAAAGTCAGGAAAAGGTGGCGATGCTAGAGCAGCGAAGGTGTCGTCAAAGACGGCGGCCGCTAACGCTGATGACCATGCGAACGCGTTCACGGAAACAATATCCGACCTTGGTGCCATCAACCGGACTAGGGAAGTAGTTGATGCAGCGTCGATAGCTTCTTCGGTAGGGAATGCGGTACGCGAAGAGCGTCGATAGATTCTTCGGTAGGGAATGCGGTACGCCAAGAACAAACAGACGACGACAACGACGAGCGAGTTGGCAGCACTGTACCCTCACATCTGCCTGCCGAGAAACGATGGCCCTCCACGACATACGGCGAGCGATAAAGGGTTAGATCTAAAACATGTAAAATACATATATATACATATATATATATATATGTGTGTGTGTGTGTGTGTGTGTGTGTGTGTGTGTGTGTGTAATATACACGGTCAAACACTAATATTCGATGGTTATAATTTATTACATTTGAATCGTAATCACGATCCAATTCATCAGACCTACAAATTCTAATATATATACATTGACCACTAATATTATCAATATATATATATATATATATATATATATATATATATATATATATATATATATATATATATATATATATATATATATATGCCCCCGGACATCCAGTTGAACTCTCTAGGGAAAGGCGGTTTAAAAAAAAACAATGGCGCCTACTGCTAATAAGCATTACACTTCAAGTATGAATTGAGTTCTCCGAGCCGCCCACTGGCGTATTTCGTAGAGACAAAAACGTTAAAATTGCCTGCTTCCTGTCCTGCGCCGACGGCCTAGACGTATGATATCGGACGGATGTCGTATCAGTCGGGTTACGATCCCGGCCTGAAGCAATCGAACGTCTCGCCACAATGAAAAGCTGCGAAATAGTCTCTCTGTAGATGACTATATTTCGTGGTATCCCGAAGGATGACAATAGGCAAATATGTATCGTATAAATTTTTGTAGCCTAAGACTGACGGAAAATATATACCAATGAAATTTTTGCGACACACTTCCGGGCTCTTGCGTGTCTGACTATTTCTACTACAGTGACAAGGAATATTACGAATATATTCTGATAGAATTCGATGGCCTACCAATATTCATTATTGTCAGTCACAATATTACCAAAATTGATATGCAGAAGAGACAATATTCATAGCATTCACAGAAAGGAAACTGCAAGAAGTCCTACAGAATTTAATAACAGAAAGCGAGAAGAAAGGACGAAACATCATTTGCGAGAAGACACCAGGATGATTGTCAAGAAAGGGAACGGTTTATACAAATTGCAAATTGGGGATAGCAAAATCCAAATGAAGCAAGTATAAAAATCAAAATGTTTGAAAAGAAGGGACTAAACATCATTTGCAAGAAGACACCAGAATGATTGTCAAGAAAGCGAACAATTTATGCAAAATGTAAACTGGGGATAGCAAAATCCAAATCAAGCAAGTATAAAAATCTAAATGTCTGAAAAGAAAGGTCTAAACATCATTTGCGAGAAGACACCATGGATGATTGTCAAGGAAAGGGAACAGTTTATGCAAAGTGCAAATTGGGGATACCAAAATCCAAATCAAGGAAGTATAAAAAATTAAATTTCAGAAAAGAAAGGACTAATCGTCATTTGCGAGAAGACACCATGAATGATTGTCAGGAAAGGGAACAGTTTCTGCAAAATGTAAATTGGTGATAACAAAATGCAAATCAAACAAGTATGAAAATTTAAATGTCTGAAAAGTAAGGACTAAACATCATTTGCCAGAAGACTCCAGGATTATTAACAAGAAAGCGAACAGTTTCTGCAAAATGTTAATTTGGGATAGCAAAATCAAAATCAAGTATAAGAATTTAAATGTCTGAAATACAAATTCCCGAAACTGCAACATTGAAATTCGATGGCGCATTGTGATATCGAAAGATGCCTTACAAAACCAAGCAAATTATTTGCAAGAGAAAAATCTCGTTAAATAGAGTTCTGAACTGTTATTTAACATCAGTCCCCCGATATTTAAATTCAAATTTGCTTTTAAACATATGTAAACAGAATATATGGTTGTCATCAAATGAAACACACCAAGATGCAATTTCAAATTGGAGACACTTAAAATCAGGCAAGTATAAACATTTAAATGCGTAGGAATGGTTTTTAACAGAGGACGGGAAATGCGACACTGATATTCGAAGGCTTATTTGAATAGCGAAAAATACCTTCTAAATCTAAGAAAAGTATCAAGAAAGAGGAAAACAATCTCTTTACAGATGAAGAAGAGACTTGAATCTTCAAAAATATGGTTCTACAGTGTAATTATACTCCATTTATTTCTTATCCCATAGCGGGATATATATATATATATATATATATATATATATATATATATATATATATATATATATATATATATATATAAGGCAGGATGTGTGTGTGTGTGTGTGTGTAACGAATGCACGGCCGCAATTTTCGACGGATTTGCACCAAAATTTACATGTACATGCTCCAAGTTAGTGTCCAGGCCAAGGCCGGCTTTGCATTTCCCAACTCCCATCGATAGTGGAAATAATCGATTTTTTCATGGTTCTACGGCAGTTTTAATGTAGTTTGCGGCCATTAACTACTAGCTAGAGTCAGAGCCTATAGCTGGCTGCCACGAATAGACAGGAAGATTCTATTGGCCAGCGTAAGAGCCAACAGCTGACTGAAACGAATGTTAACTAGCATGCGAGCATGCAAAAAAATCGATAGCAGCATTCGTCACAAGTGGAAAATTTTAAATCTGCATGGCACTTGACTCCAATTGGCTCATTCACTTGCTTAAACTTAACGTTGATTCTGATTCCGCAGAACTGGTTTGGGTGTGAAAAAGTATTTGTTGTTAATATTCTTTTTCATTCGGCTTTTCCAGTTACGTGTTCTTTTTTAAAGCTGATCGTTTTGTGTTCATTTTCTTTAGTTCTTTTTTCGTAACACATTTTATGTTTAGTATAGAGCTTAGAAAAATTCGTAGTGTGATATTGGCAAGAAGTAAGGCATGTAGCAACATCAGCACGGCAAAGGGCACTCCTTTAAAGGCAAGGAAGGGCAAAAATATTTTAAGTCAAGTGATAGCGATTGCTGTATGAGTCGTACGATTTTTGAATCAAGCACGGGCAACGCCGGGTCATGCTGCTAGTATATATATATATATATATATATATATATATATATATATATATGTGTGTGTGTGTGTGTGTGTGTGTGTGTGTGTTTAATAAATTGAAGTATTCCAAAATCTAAGCAGTGTACTAAGAAATAGAGAAACCACTCTTGACACAAGGAAAAGAGTATTAAACTGCTACATGATATCGTCCCTCATGTATGGCAGTGACGAAGAGGAGAGTTGAGTCGACAGAAATACGGTTCTACAGAAGGATGCTGAGAATTCCATAGACTGAACATGTGCGAAATGGCGAAGTTTTGAAGAAAATGGAAGGAAAAAGGACACGTCTACTTAGCATCAGAAGGAGACAATTCAGATACCAAAAAGACACTTACTTTTACTCCAAGATACACAATTGTTGAAACAAATCAGCGGCCTCTCAGATGGGGAGAGCTGGGGGCGCGTGGGAACCTTGATGAGGAGGAAGATTTGTTCCAGCAGGATGGGGTTCTTCTTCACATAGATAATGTTACCATGCCATGGCTCCGTGGAAAGTTTATGGGGCGTTTCATTACCCTCAAATATGAAGTGGAATGGGAACCTCACTCGCGTGAACTGTACCCCCCCCCCAGATTTCTTCCTCTAGGAGTTCCTCAAGGACAACATTTACCAGGGCAACCCTCGCACCATTGCTGGATTGAAGGCAGCCACCACTGAAAAGATTCAAGCGATCACCCAGGAGGAATGAACAAGTGTTATCATCAACTTCAACTGAACAGGGGACATCTGTAATCTAGGGCTCCTCTTAACATGTTATTTCATTTTTGCAGATAAAGTTGGCTGTGTTTAATTTACAGTGTTTTCTTCTATTTTCAACCATCCATATATATATATATATATATATATATATATATATATATATATATATGTGTGTAATTATTTATTTAATTATTATAACATAGATATGTTATAAAATCACTACAAAAATAGCCATTTTGTTTCAACACTTCTGATATATATATATATATAAGTTGCGAAAAACTTGGTAATCCGTATGGGTAGTCCCAAGGAGGATGAAATCCTGAGAGCTCAATGTAAATTCAGAGCTAATAATTTAAAAAAAAACAGACCACTTTAAGGCTCTATTGTAATAATTTATTTCACCATAGCCCTTTTCAAGGACACTGGATCATCAGACTTCACTTCCAAAAGGCGAAACGAAAAATGAAATGAACATTTACACTTTTGACGGGTAGTATTAAGTTTATGTAATTTAACAGAGAGGGCAGTGAGGAGTGGTGTGATAGACATGATCGAATTTAGAGAGGGTTTATTTTAATATTTCTATCATACTTAGTATTAGTGAAAGATAGACCACACATTGACCTATTTAATCGGTTAACTTAACGAAAGTGATATATATATATATATATATAACAGAGGATGTATATATATATATATATGTATAACAGAGGATACATATATATATAGAGGATGTTTGTGTTTATGTCTGTCGGTCTGTGTGATACCTTTTCACTAGAGATCCATCAAACCGATTTTGACCAAACTTGGCACTTATATTGTACTTGTAAGAGATAGGTTCTTAGCGCAAAAAATCGATAATTTTTTAAAAATCAATAATCGATAAAGCCGATCAAAAATCGGTAATTTCAACTTTTTTACCACCGATTTCGTTCAAACTCGGTATGTAGGTTACTTATATCATGACTTATATCATGACGAGATCAACGATACCTCGTTTTTATTTCTACACCACTGCGTTTAGCAAAAAGAAAACGCGAGAAACAGAGGGATAGATAGATAGATAGATAGATAGATAGATAGATAGATAGATAATGACAAGAAGGAGATAGATAGATAGATAGATAGATAGATAGATAGATAATGAACAGAAGGAGATAGATAGATAGATAGATAAATAGATAGATAGATAGATAGATAGATAGATAGATGCCTATATATATAGAGAGAGAGAGGCGTAGATAGATAGATAGATAGATAGATAGATAGATAGATAGATAGATGCCTATATATATAGAGAGAGAGGCGTAGATAGATAGATAGATAGATAGATAGATGCCTATATATAGAGAGAGAGGCGTAGATAGATAGTTAGATAGATAGATAGATAGATAGATAGATAGATAGATAGATAGATAGATAGATAGATGCCTATATATATATAGAGAGAGGCGTAGATAGATAGATAGATAGATAGATAGATAGATAGATAGATAGATAGATAGATAGATGCCTATATATAGAGAGAGAGGCGTAGATAGATAGTTAGATAGATAGATAGATAGATAGATAGATAGATAGATAGATAGATAGATAGATGCCTATATATATATAGAGAGAGAGGCGTAGATAGATAGATAGATGCCTATATATAGAGAGAGGGAGGCGTAGATAGATAGATAGATAGATAGATAGATAGATAGATAGATAGAGCTTATATATAGAGAGAGAGAGAGGCGTAGATAGATAGATAGATAGATAGATAGATAGATAGATAGATAGATAGATAGATAGATAGATGCCTATATATATAGAGAGAGGGGCGTAGATAGATAGATAGATAGATAGATAGATAGATAGATAGATAGATAGATATATAGATAGATAGATGCCTATATATAGAGAGAGAGAGGCGTAGATAGATAGATAGATAGATAGATAGATAGATAGATAGATAGATAGATAGATAGATAGATAGATAGATAGAGCTTATATATATATATAGAGAGAGGCGTAGATGGGATAGAGAGATAGATAGATGCCTATATATATAGAGAGAGAGGCGTAGATAGATAGATAGATAGATAGATAGATAGATAGATAGATAGGTGACGATATATATAGGGCGAGAGAGATTTAGATAAATAGATAGATAGATAATGAACAGAAGGATAGATATATATAATATATATATATATATATATAGAGAGAGAGAGAGAGAGAGATAGATAGATAGATAGATAGATAGATAGATAGATAGATAGATAGATACCCTTCGATATTTAGAAGATATTTAGATAGATAGATAGATAGATAGATAGATAGATATATACCCTTCGATATTTATTGGATTTAGAAGCGTCTGTCATAAAACTTTCCTGTCTTTGCTCTACGGCGAAGGATGCCGATTATTAAAAGAATAAACACAAAGCTTCTGTGTTTTTTGCGCTGAAGAAGTAATGGTTGAACCTCACAGATGGCAAATTTAATGAAATTGCATTAAATAAAGCTTCATTACGAGCTGCAAGTTTCATTTGCTTTTTTTTCACATTTATTACAATTATTTATAATTTATTATTTCACTTTAGCGTTTTTGTATTTTAAATATATCAGTATTTTGAATCATTTCCCAAAAGTTGTAAATTCGGGCCTAGAAATGATTTTTTTTTTTAAGTTTATTTCTGCTCTTTTTGTATCCGCTGATAAATTCCCCCCACCACATCTCTAAAGATATATATATATATATATATATATATATATATATATATATATATATATATATATATATATATATATATATTTAAATTGGACAAAGTTATTTATACTGTTTATTATAAAACAGAGCATTTGCTTAAATACTTGTATCTATAAAAAGAACGTTAAACATATCATAAATGTCTTTAAATATATATATATATATATATATATATATATATATATCAAGTATGTGGTTCAGTTCAATTTACATTATATGAATCATTCATACAAAAAACAGATATTGAAGTTAACTTCAATATCTGTTTTTTGTATGAATGATTGATGTAATATATATATATATATATATATATATATATATATATATATGTATGTATGTATGTATGTATACAGATACACTATCCAAATGACAGTTATTTAAAAGTCATTAAAAAAAAAAGTAAGATCACGGGCGATGGAGACATTATGTTTATCTGGGCAACACCGTGTCACATGCGGCCACCCTGAAAGACATTTGCACAAAGGACTCGGCCAACGGCTGTTGCGAATAGATCACGACTTGTCGTCATTCAATAGACGATGATTATGTTCCATGCGGGTGCGAGCGTGCGACCCAGAATCGGCGATGAGGTCGACTTAGTTGTCCCTGCTCATTGGATTACTTTTAATGCAATACTGGGAGGCAAATCTAATCGGCGACAATAAAAAGAACAAAAAAGAAAACCCGGTACAGAGACATAAACGGGAGTAGAAGTATAGGAACATTTTTTTCAGCTGTGTTATCAGATAGTCTTTGTATGAGATCAAGTGACAGCAAATCGCCTCAAAAATACGACACATTCTAAACAGTAATCGTATCCTCAGGTTTGTTTCAATTTTCTTCATAATGGGCATGTGTACTCGATATCAAAAAGTGACGGGTGACATCCCTAGAGCAAAATAAGGAAACGGGGCATAGAAAATTTGACACTCACAGGACATATTGTTTTCAGCTGTGGTCCCATAAATCAATATTAACTTTAGATAGATAGATAGATAGATAATGAACAAACACAGATAGATAGATAGATAGATAGATAGATAGATAGATAGATAGATAGATAGATAGATAGATAGATAGATAGATATGAAAACTGAGACAGATAGATACATAAATAAGTAGACAGATGTGAACAGAATGAGATAGATAGATGGATAGATAGATAGATAGATAGATATGTACAGACTGAGATAGATAGATAGATAGATAGATAGATAGATAGATAGATAGATAGATAGATAATAAAGAAACTCAGATAGATAGATAGATAGATAGATAGATAGATAGATAGATAGATAGATAGATAGATAGATAGATAGATAGATATGGACAGACTGAGATAGATAGATAGATAGATAGATAGATAGATAGATAGATAGATAGATAGATAGATAGATAATAAAGAAACTCAGATAGATAGATAGATAGATAGATAGATAGATAGATAGATAGATAGATAGATAGATATGGACAGACTGAGATAGATAGATAGATAGATAGATAGATAGATAGATAGATAGATATGAAAACTGAGGCAGATAGATACATAAATAAGTAGACAGATGTGAACAGAATGAGATAGATAGATAGATAGATAGATAGATAATAAAGAAACTCAGATAGATAGATAGATAGATAGATAGATAGATAGATAGATAGATAGATAGATAGATAGATAGATAGATATGAAAACTGAGGCAGATAGATACATAAATAAGTAGACAGATGTGAACAGACTGAGATAGATAGATAGATAGATAGATAGATAGATAGATAGATAGATAGATAGATAGATAGATAGATAGATAGATAATGAACAAACTGAGATCAAGAGATAATGAACATAAGCTCGATTTATTTGTCCCTGATCATTGGATTACTTTTAATGCAATACTGGGAGGCAAATCTAATTGGTGACAATAAAAGGAACAAAAAGAAAACCCAGTTCAGACACATAAACGAGAGTAGAAGTATAGGAACATTTTCACCTGTGTTATCAGATAGTCTTTGTATGAGATCAAGTGACAGCGTGTCTCCTTCAAAAATACGACAACTTCTAAACAGTAATCGTGTCTTCATGTTGGTCAGTCATAATTTTTTTTCACAATTTTTGCAATCGCATTTTTTTTGCTTTTTTTTTTTTAGAAAATGAAAACATATTGGGCATATGTACTCAACATCAGAAAGAGACGGGTGACATCCCTAGAGCACATAATAAGGAAAGAGGTCTTGGAAAATTTAACACTCACATGATATATTTTCACTGACATATTTTCTAAGGCTACCAAGGAATTAATTCGCGAACTGAAAGGATTACAAGGGAAACTAATCGATATGATATGTCCAAATTGTTTAAGCAAAACTATGCTGCATATATATATATATATATATATATAGAGAGAGAGAGAGAGAGAGAGAGAGAGAGAGAGGGGGAGGGAGGGAGAAGGAAGGCACAGTGGAGTAATAGATAGCGGCTCGGGTTGATTTACATGCTAATATACCTGGGAAATGTATTAATACTCTTCTTCTCTTTTATAGGTAAATAGCAGACCGGGTTCTATAGCCTTGGATAGCAACTGGTCTACCAGAAAGAAATGGCAACCTAATGCAGGAAAAATCTGCCTCGTCTGTCATGTATCGAAAGATACATGATCGCCTAAGCGTGTATCACGAATGGCACATAACTGAACTGATGCACACACACACACACACACACACACACACACACACACACACATATATATATATATATATATATATATATATATATATAACAATTACTTAATTATAATTATCTCAAATCCTCATAATAATTTCTAACACTTGTATATCCTTGCTTGAACCGGTTTCTAATAGTCTGGATGGATAGTCGTAGCGCTCATGAATTCTACCACGGTATATATGATCGAGCAGCCTTATATCGAGTCTAATTCGCTACGTCTTCGTCTCCGGGACCCGTTGGTATGACGTTTGCCTGATAACGTAACTGTCCGGGTTTCAATTCTGAAACAATCTATGAAGCTCTAAAGAAGCTAGGCTGTTTATTTAGACGTCTCGAATTCTTACAAGGTCTGACATAGATGTCTTCTCCACAAGTTTTAAAAGTTACGGCATCTCATGCCAAATGTTTCAACTGATTCAGTCTTTCTTATCAAATCGTGAAATGAACATCATCTTCAACGGCCACTCTTCTACATCCTTTTGTACTAATGCAGATGTCCCCAATGGTTGTATCGTTGATCCCACTTGGTTTTTAATATTTCATTAACGACCTTCTCGATGGAAACAGCTCTCAAATCAGCATCTATGCTGATGACACAACCGTTTAATCATGTCTAGATAGTAAGTCTGATCATAAGGTCAAATTAGCGGCTGATGTCAAAAATGACATTCAGTCTATTGTTAACTGGGGCAAAGGAGAGCTTGTTAATTTTAACGCCTACAGAACTAAACAGCTCTCAATAAATCAATCTGAGAGACCCCTCTCTGCCTTCCATCAACATGGCTGATGCTAAACTCCAGATAAAAAGAAAAAAAAACTTCCACATTCCTTCACGAACGGCAGGCACGACCTTAACAACATCTCGTTTGTGTGGTTTAAATTTTCGTGAATTTGACCCAGGACGAGATTTTTTTGTTGACTGTCGGCTTGGCCAATTCGATCAGCCGACATTCCTACAGGAAAATTATTGTTTCGAATAAACGGATGCATTCTTTTCTTCTGTCCTTTTCTTTACTTTTATTTGATATTTGCTTAACTGAATAATTTTAAAGGTATGGCGAGGATTAGCAAGAATTCCATAGTACGTCTTTACAATTTACAATTAGAAATATAAGTGATTCGTGTGTTTGAATAGGAAGAAAAATTTAAAGTATTATTTTCTATAGTTAATAAAAATACGTGTAAAAATAGCTCTGAACATGGTATCTACATTGATGACATAACCATTTACTCCTGTCTCGACAGTTAGTTTGATCTGTTCAATAAAGTCAAAATGGCAGCTGATGTGCAAAACGACCTTCAGTCTGTTGTTAACTGGGTCAAAGTATTGACTGTTAAATCTAATGCCGCCAAAACTAAACTGCTCTCTATTAATCATCTGACAGACCGCTCTTTCTGTCTTCCATCAACATGGCTGCTGCTGACCTCCTAGAGTGAGACTCGTTGCACCTTCTCGGGCTAATTTTCTCGGGCTGACATGAAGTGGAAACACTATATTGAAATCCATTGCTAGGTCAGCTTCTAAGAATGTTGGTTCGCAGTATCATGCTCGTCAGTAATCTCTCTAGAATCTATCTTACATATCTATAAGCTCGGTCTCACGCTGTCCGCTGATCTGAGACGGAACAAATACATCGAGTCAATTGCATCATCCACCGCAAAGAAAGCTGGCTCCCTGTGCCGAGCCAGGAAATTCTCCCCGGAATCGATCCTCCAAATCTATAAATCGACCATTCGCCCTTGCATGGAGTATTGCTGCCATATATGGTCTGGAGCCCCTGCTGTTTGCCTCAGGGTTCTTGATAAGATCCAGAGACGGATATGCAATGTAATTGGCCCTGATCTGTCATCTCGTCTGCAGTCGCTCTGTCTTTTTTACAAATACTTTCACGGTAATTGCTCCGATGAGCTGCTTTCGCTGGTTCCCAGGCCTCATGAATTTAAACGTCCTACGAGGCTGGCATCCCGTTCCCACCCCTTCCCCGTTGAAACTGTTAAATGTAGACGTCTCTTCTACTCCAATAGCTTCATGTCTCGCACATCTCGCCTGTGGAACTCCCTTCCTTATTCCTGTTTCCCTGACAAATACAATCTCCAACTATTTAAGTGTAACGTGAATCGACATCTCCAGTTGCCTTGATCTATCCACTTCCCTTCTCCACATCCTTTCACCTTTCATTCCTATTGGCTCTCGCTCCAAATCTTCTGTAACCCCCTTGCCTTGATCGATCCACTATCTTTCTCCACATCCTCTCCTTTACCACTCCTATCTGCTCTTCCTCCAAACCTTCTGTAACCCCTTGCGTGCTAGTGGCTTCCAGCCTTGCTTTGGGTGATAAGCTTGAAAAAAAAAGTCTACCATTCGTCCAAGCTTAGAATATTAAACCCACATATGGTCCGGAGCTCCTGCTATATATCTAGAGATCAGCACTATAATTGGCCCTTATCTGGCGTCTTGCCTACAGTCCCTTTCTCACCGCCATAAGGTTGCCTACCTGTGTCGTTTCTATAAATACTTTCGTGATAATTGTTCTGACAAGCTCTTCGCTATTGTCATTTTATTCCCCTCCCCCCACAGACACTGAATTGTAAATATGGGGACTAGTTAGTATTTTCATAGAGACAGTGAGGTATTACGGTGGTTGTAGTAAGAAAGGTACGTATGAATGTGTTGTTTTGGTGTAAGGAATATTGTCCGTACGATTGGGTCAGTGTTTGCGGCTGGCTAAGTTATAGTTAAGACCGAAGAAGATCGTCCTTTCCCCAATCCCTCCTTCGGCCTTGTGCCGCATTTCTGTGTATTAAACAGAATAAATATCGCTCTTCGTTATTGCCTCTAGATTTTGTGAATTTAAACGCAGTACTAGAAATGGCGAGGTCTTGTCAATTTGCATTTGAATTGGCTAGATGCACCCGTAAGTTCTATGCCAACGGTTTCTTTTCTCCTCCTTGAAGCAACAGAAATGTGGTTCTACAGAAGGATGCTGAGAATACCATGGACCAAACGTGTGAGCAACCATAATAAGATTTTGGAGAAAATGGAAAGAAAAAGGAAACTTATACATCACATCAGGAAGAGGCATTTGAATTTTCAATGTCAATCGCTATCTACTGCTTCCAGATTGCTCTTCTTTAACTCCCGCTGTGACACCCGAACTCTTTTCAGTCACGACGCCAAGTGTGACGTCGGTCCTTTGTGACGGGCTAACCCTGGGGCATCGGTTGAAGTCTTGTTGGGTTCTAGTACCAACTTGTCGTACTCGGCTCGCTTCCAACGCCTGGTCACCGAAGCAACTGCTTTGATCCCGATTCAACCTACCCACGTTGTGATTTGATCTTAGATTGACGAGATCAATCAGACGTCGGGCCGTAGTGCCAGCCGAATCCGGGTCAAGGTGATACTGCACAATAATTGTAGACAAAAAAACAAAAAAACAAAAGCACAAACAACAACTTCAAGGCGAGCGACTGGTTAGGAATAGTGATTAATTTTATATCGGTTTGTTGAGTTACAGGAGTGCGTCTCTCTCTTTCTCTCCCAGCCCGAAGAAAAAAAAATGTGGATTGTTACACTTTTTGCGAGTTCTGGATATCTGTTTTGTTTTTCAATAAAGTCGGCTCTGGTGGAAAATATAAGTCAGACTTCTATAATTTGTTCTTGGTTAGAAGTCTAAGTCAGAAACTTGCTTTGGTGGGAAATCTAAAGTCGGACTTCAACAAATTTGTTCTTGGTTAGAAGTCTAAGTCGGAAGGCATGGAATCGTGCGGTCACCTGTGCGAGGCGTTATCTTCCGAGTCGTGGGTCTTGGGCTCGACTGGATCTCTCTGCGAACTGCACTGCACTGCACTGCTCTCTCTTACTGTATGTACTCTCTCTCTTGGACTGGACTGTCTAAAACACCCGAAGACGTTTGCTTATATGGACGCCGATCAAAACCTGACGTGGGGTCGGACGTGGTGTGGCCACCACGTTGATTTCAAATCCCCAATAAGGATTTTCTTTGTTTTCGGTCAGAAATATTTATCATTTTCCATTTTTGGAAATCTTCTTCCACTCCCACCCTCTTCTGCTCTCATATGGGTATCTCACCATACTTTAGAGGGCGTCAACGGTTTTCCCACTTCCTCGCAGTAACATCTCATACCTATCCTCTCAATGGGCGGTGGCAGGCCTCCTCCCTGCGTCACATGATCACCTCCGCCTGGCTATTCGGCCAATAGGCGTCAAATGATAATCTCAATTTTTATCTAACTTCACGGCATATGGAATTCCTCAATCAAGTTTTTCGTCAACATTAAGTGGACGGAATGGCGAAAATTGGGTTAATTAAGAAAGACACAATAACATGGCTTTTGTTATCACAAACGAATTTCAACAGAACACAGATGTCCTGTCCAGCCGACATCTCTTCAATCCAGGGCCGGACTCTGTGTGCGGTCGGCAAATGACCCATTAAATCATTCCCCGATAACACAAGTCTTGGCCACCATGACACAGTTAATGTTTTATCTGCCCAAAAGCTCTGGGATTCATCAACTAATTTTTACGACAATGACCATCAGAATTTTCGTCATTCCACTACCCAAAACAACATCGCTTTTGTGGGTGGCCTTTTTCCTTCTTTTATCATCTAAGTTGTTAAGTCTTGTCCCTCTGTTTCTTTCTTTTCTTTCTCTTTTTCCTTCCTTTGTCCTCGCAGAGAATTTGGCATATCTCAGCATTAAACTTCAGCGAGAAAGTAAAAATGATTATCTTGATTCGCACTTGAAAATAACAAAACAAAAAATCTTTTCCGATCCCCTGTTTTGGGAAAATAACAAAACAAAGAGAATATCGCTCAGTATGTCTTTCGTTATATCTATCGGTTTAAGTAATCCCCGTAATTAACTTATGTGGTTAATTAATTGGTTAATTAACCTGCCGTTTCTAAATAGTGTTACACCGCTCCTGAGTAATGTTTCCGTTTTCTAATTCTTCCACACCCAGTAATCGCTTGTGTCTTACTGACTTTATGCCTAACTTGAGGTGAACTTGCTTAAAAATAAATCTCTCTCGGTTTGTTTCTATCTATCTATTCTCATCTATCTTCATTCTATTCACATCTATCTATCTATCTATTCACATATATCTACCTATCTATCATCATTCAATTTAAATATATCTATCTCTCTTCATTCTATTCACATATATCTATCTACATTCGATTTACATCTATCGCTCTCTCTTCATTCTATTCACATCTATCTATAAATCTATCTTCATTCTGTTCACATCTATCTATCTATTCATATCTATCTACCTATCTATCTTTATTTTATTTACATCTATCACTATCTCTCTTCATTCTATTGACAACTATCTATCTGGCTATTCACATCTATCTACCTATCTTCATTCTATTTACATCTATCTATCTTCATTCTATTCACATCTATCTATCTATCTATTCACATCTACCTACATATCTATCTTCATTCTATTCACATCTATCTATCAATCTATCTTCATTCTGTTAACATCTATCTATCTATTCACATCTATCTACCTATCTTCATTCTATTTACATCTCTCTCTTTCTCTCTCTCTCTCTCTCTCTTCATTCTATTCACGTCTATCTATCAATCTATTTTCATTCTCTTCACATCTATCTATCTATTCACATCTATCTACCTATCTTCATTCTATTTACATCTATATCTCTCTCTCTCTTCATTCTATTCACATCTATCTATTTACATCTATCTATCCTCATTCTATTTACCGCTATCTATCTTCATTCTATTCACATCTATCTATCTATCTATTCACATCTATCTACTGATCTATCTTCATTTTATTTACATATATCTATCTATCGTTAAGCTGTTTCACAATCATGTTACCGCTAATATTTAGCTTCCTAGATTTCTTGATTTAAACTTCATGGGACCTCGCTGTGAGGGAGCAATACTCCTATACCAAGGACACGCTGAAGGCTGCTGTTGAGTATCATGGCCGACATGAATAAAGAAAACCTGATCAAAGCATGTTATTGTTTTAGAGGACACATCGAAACTGATGTGGGTTATACTGAATAGACACATGCTTTCTATATAAATGGACATGTGTACTAACTTCTCTCAAAAATCGATTGTTTTCTCTGTTACCTTAGTTATGAATAAATGGGACAGACTCAGTGCTACAGCCTTGAGGCTTACGGTCACATCACGCTCAAATATCGGTTCCCGTAGGATCACGGAAGTTAAGTATCGTCGAGCGGTGTCAGATGGGTGCCCGCTTGTGAATGCCAGATGCTGTAAGCTTGGATGTGCTGCTGATGTAATTGATAACGGCGAGGAAATGTTCATTTTAGAGCCGAGTTCGTTATATATATGCGATCAGGAACCCCCCATGCCCCGTCAGGATCGTAGGGACACTTCACGTACGGCATCCGCAGTAGAAATGGTGTTTCGTGGGCAAGGTAGCCTAACGGAGCCCAGCCCTTCTCCGGGCTGCTTTCCGAAGCGTGCAACAGCCGAAATGTCGTGAATATGGCAATAAAGCCGAGGACAATAATCCGAACAATGTAAATAATTAAAATACATCATCTCAGAAACATAGACAGAGACACATCCTTGTCTTACGTCGTATTCTATTTTTATATACTTCATCTGTTCATTTTCTATCCGTATACAGTCGAACTTTGATGCTATGGCCATAGAGTACAGTAACCTACTGCCGACTGCGTAACCCTAAGGGAGAGTGCCTATCTACGAATGTGCAGTAGGATTTTTGATTTATTGTTATTTTAAAAGCTTATCAACCCTTTATAAGAAATTTAAAACTGAAATATATTTTTTGATTATAAGAATTATTTTTTTTATATTTTTTTGTGCGTGTAATATTGTCTTAATACCTTTGTAGAGATAATAATGATTTTCAGATACAATTCCTACTATTTAATCCGTATCTGTGGGAGAAGAAGAAATTGATTCATACCTTACGCAAGGGTATTTGCGCTCAAGTGAATGCGAACCCGACTGGAATTCGATCTCGGTTCTTCGATTTCTCTTTGCGAGCCGTTAAAAATTACACCACCCACTCATCCCAGCTTATTTCCCAATCGGTCACCCATCTAGGTACTGAACAGGCTCTACGGTGTCTAATGTTCCGTAGAAAGACGACCTTCGCTACACTAATGGTTTGAACCTAAACTTGCCCATCGACTATGAGGGAACATTGGAACAGTAGTCGTAAATTGGGTCTCAAAGTGTGTCGTACGCATTGCTGCAGTAAGTACGGTATTCGCTATTGTATTTTTATTCCATGTGATTAAAAACATTCTTCGCCAATCTTCTCTTCCAGTGTTTTGTAATATCTCTCATTAAAATGGCTGGACACAATCCATACAGATTTTAAAATCGTCGTATTACTAAGGGTTGTCGTAATTATGCATTTATTATATGAAGCATAGCAGCCATTGTTATATGACATCAATAATGTTGAGTATGATGATGACTGTAAGCACTTCCGGTCACACTAGGGAATATTGGAAGGCAAACAGATCAAGTGGGAATTTTGAATAAAATAGTCGTTCAGTTCAGCACGGCTCGAGTCTTTGTTTAGCTATTCAGTGACCAGTCTCATCTAGTTTACTTTTCTACTCTAAGCACAGTGGAACAACCATTTTTATAAATTTTTGACTATTATTTACTTTCATATTGAAAAATATTGATTTTTTATTTAATAAATCATTGTCTGATATTATTATTAATTTTCGACTAGTATTTACTTTCATATTAATTTTTTATTTAATAAATCATTGTCAGATAGTATTATTAATTTTCGACTAGTATTTACTTTCATATTAATTTTTTATTTAATAAATCATTGTCAGATATTATCATTAATTTTTTATTAGTATTTACTTTATTCCCGAAGTAATGTTCTTAATATTGAAATAATTTAGCTAATCTTAGTACGAGAATGAATGAGATGAACAGTGATAGGAAGATTATGCTACGCCAATCTCCAAATTGTGAAATGTGCCGGTGCCCCGGCCACCAAACCCGCTCCTCGTTACATTTAACATGACATAAAACAAATTTGGTGGTAGTGGATTAGTAATAATCGTTATTGTCACACTCCTCCCAAAAAGACCAGGGAGGCGTGTGATCCGGGCTAACCTAAATGGTACAGTTGATAGATTGTCGTTTAAATTATGAAAAAATGAAAATGACACTGACATCTCATTTTAACAGATTTATTTACCAAAATTACATAATAATATCTTGAAAAACTAAAGAGCAAATTTATTCAATAAAATCGCCATTGGCTTCCACCCTGGCCCCCAAAAGACTTCAGAATCTCCTGCAACTCTTCTGGACGGTATCCTTGTTTAATTTCTTGAATGCTGCCATAATTCTTGCCTTCAGTTCATCATTGGTCTAATAAAGAGTTTTGTTGGTCTCTCGCTCAATTACGCCCCACACATAATAATTAAGGGGTTATAATCTGAGGAATTTCTTACCAAGATATGAGGGGGTCGCAGGAATTGTCTGACAGGCATGATGCGTTCTCCTGCATGTGTGTCGTGGTACAGATTCCTGTTGCCTGACATAGGATCTTCCAGCAGCCACCCTCTTGATCCAGGGCATCACTACCTGCTCAAGATTCTTGATGTAGGCCTCCGTGTTGATTCAGAGGCTATGTGAGAAGATGAGTGATCACTCCAAACACCTTCGTAATCCCCATTAGACTCATCCAACTCTTTCAGAATGATCCGCACTGTCCGCAGTGACACCGAAACATTCTGAAATGTTTGTATTAGAGTTTCCGGCGTGAATGACAGGCAGTACAGCATGTCGTTTGCAAATTTGCTGCGGAGTGGATTGAGTTATGGTGTTCCTTTTTTAAAAAAAAAAACAAAAAAAAAAAAAACGGCACCCAGCTGCCTCTACTGCGCAACCGACAAAATCCAAAACAAAACGCACGTGCGAAATTAAAAATATAAAATGCCGACAATTTACCCATCGCAACCTATAGCTTTTCCTATTAAGAAAATAAAAGGAATTAAATAGTAAATAAAGTGCCAGAGTTTTAGGCGGAGACGTTAGTAATAGAGAGTTTAATAGGAACCGGAAAAAAGGAATCAACCTCTACTCCTGTTCAAAAGACCGGAAAAGGTTGACAACCGGACGATAGGCGAACCTATCTACTCCTGTTAGATAGAAAAATTAAAATAAATAAATAACTAAATAAATAATATTTCAGATTTCAAACGGAGACTTTAGACTTAAAGATTTGAAGTAGACTTTAAAAGAAACCTGAAAGCCAATCCTAAACTGGAGACAAAGGATAAACCTCTACACCTGTTCAAATGACCGGAAAGGGGTGTCAACCGGGCGATGGGCGAATCTATCTACTACAATGATTTCAACTCAGAATCAGAAAGAAACTGCTTGAATTTCTTGTGAGCATAATGAGGAAGAAGGACTTGGGAAACATAACACTCAAAGGGCATATTCAGAGTTATAGAGACATGCAAAGGCAACAGACCACATACCTGACGTGTTTGTGTGAATGGACCGGTAGAACGTGAGGCGGGACGCTTGAGAAATGTAGAAGGCTAAGGGTCACCGGGGATAGGAAGTTGTAGAGAGCCATGTTCGATCACAGCACAAAGAAGAAGAAGAAGAAGAAGAAGAAGAAGAAGGAGGAGGAGGAGGAGGAGGAGGAGAAGAAGAAGAAGAAGAAGAAGAAGGAGGAGGAGGAGGAGTAGAAGAAGAAGAAGAAGAAGAAGAAGAAGAAGAAGAAGAAGAAGAAGAAGAAGAAGAAGAAGGAGGAGGAGGAGGAGTAGA
>OZ038509.1:61681500-61686500 GCA_964036315.1 Acanthosepion esculentum | reverse complement strand
TATTATTATTATTATTATTATTATTTCTTTTATTCTTTTGCCTTTGTTCTTTTCTTCGCCTTGTTTTTCTTCGCCATTCTTTTTTATGTTTTTTCTCTTCCTTTTCTTCCTAATTCTGTTCGCTTTTTTCATCTTCGCTTCCTCATCTCCATTTATTTTCTCAATTCATTTCTTTCTTTCTTTTTTCTTCATTCTTTCTTTTTGCCAATCTTCTCATCAGTTTATCTTTTATATTTACCACTCTCCTTGTCTTCCTTTTTAACTCTTCTTTTTCTCCCTCGTCAATTTCCTCTAGTTTTTCATTTCTTTATTATTATTATTTTTATTATTAGTACTAGTAGTAGTGGTAGTAGTAGTAGTAGTATTTTCGCCCTCTTTTTTCTTTCACTTTTCAATTTTCTTCTACTTCCTCCTTTTTCCCTATTTGTCTTATTAATTTTGTTCTTCCATTTCAAATTTTCTTTTCTTTCTATCTTCATCTTTTTATTTTTATTTTTATTTCTTTTGTGTATTTTCTAAATCTTCTTCTTGTCATTCTCTTTCACTCTTTTTCTTTAATCAAACTTTTTCCTTCATCTCTCTTTCGTTTTTTTCTCACCTTATTTCTTTTATTATCTATTTATTTCTTCTTCTTCTTCTCCCTTTTCTTTCATCATTCTATTTTCTTCTTCTTTGTTTCTCATTTCTAAATCTTCTTCTTCTTCTTCTTCTTCTTCTTCTTCTTCTTCTTCTTCTTCTTCTTCTTCTTCTAACGTTTCCTCATTCTCTTCTCTTTTCTTTTAACATTCTTTTTTCCTCATCTTTGTCTCTTATTTCTAAACCTTCCTCCTCTTCTTCTTCTTCTTTGTCTCCTTCTTCTTCTAACTTTTCCTCCTTCTCCTCCCTTTTCTTTCAACATTCTTTTTCTTCTATTTTGTCTCTTATTTCTAAATCTTCTTTTTCTTTCTTCTTCTTCTTCTTCTTCTAACGTTACCTCATTCTCTTCTCTTTTCTTTTAACATTCTTTTTTCTTCTTCTTTGTCTCTCATTCATAATCCTTCTTCTTCCTTTTTCTTACTTTCTCTTTTCCATTTATGCTTCTCTTCGCTTTTTCTTTTATCGTTTTCTTCCTCCTTTTCTTCTCTTTACTTGTCTTTTTCTTCTTTCCGTCCTCATCTCCTTCCATTAATTTCTCAATTCCTCCTCCTCCTCCTCCTCCTCCTTCTTCTTCTTCTTCTTCTTCTTATTATTATTATTATTATTATTATTATTATTATTATTATTATTCCTTTGTTCTTTCCTTCGCTTTTCTTCTTCTTTTTCTTCTTTTTTACTTCTTCTTCTTCTTATTATTATTATTCCTGTTTCTTTCATTCTTTCTTTCATTTGCCTTTGTTCTTCTTCTTCTTCACTTTACGCAATCTTGGCTTACGAAAGTTTTCATGGAAACAATCTAATTTCGGAGAGCGGGCTAAATCTGTATTCACCCTGAGAAGTGTCGCTACACATTTGACATAGACAAAACCCTTCGTAAGGTTTGAGCTGTACTTGTGAGAAGATTTTTTTAAATTTCTTTAAGGCTACTAGCAATGCATCCAGTGAATTAGAACCGTTTCCAATCAAACTGAGAATCCCAACCACAAATGGAATTACTGAGGAGGTCACATTTTTTAGATTTCCACTTCAAGATCAAAGATTAAATAAACTGGTCTTAAATAAATTGAGTTTAAATCTTGTCCTCTTGTATACTAAAGACAAGTCTGAAATTAGCAACTTACGTCAATCATTATTATTATATATGGTCTGGTGCCCCCGCTTTTTATCTCGAGGTTCTCGACAAAATTCAAAGACTTATATACAATGTGATAGTTCCTGCCCTGATATCTCGACACTAGTCACTTTCTGACAGACATAATGTAGCTTTCCTCTGTCTTTTTTTATAAATATTTTTATGGCAACTGCTCTGACGAGCTACTTTCACTGATACCCCAACTGCATGAATTTAAGCGTGCTATACTAGATTGTCAATTCGGTCCCACGCTTTCACTGTCGAAACAGTTAAATGTAACCGCCTCTTCTATTCCAACAGCTTCTTATCTCGCACCTTCAGTCAGTTGAACTCCCTTCCTATCACTTGTTTCCCTGATAGCTATAATCCAAGTATTGAAATGTAATGACAATCGACATTTTCTGTTACCTTGACCTTGACTCCAGTCCTTCTCCTTATCCTTTTCCCAAACACTCCACTTTACTCTTACTCTCACTCTCTGGAACCCATTGCAAACAAATAAATAAAAAATAAATAAAAAGATAAACAAATAAATAAATAATAGATAAATAAAAATAAATAAAAAGATAAAAAAATTAATAAAAAATAAATAAAAAATAAATAATAGATAAATAAAAAATAAATAAAAAGATTAAAAAAACAAATAAAAAACAAAATAATTAAAAAATAAATAAAAGGATAAACAAATAAATAAAAAATAAATAAAAAGATAAACAAATAAATAAAAAAGATAAAAAAATTAATAATAAATAAATAAATAATAAATAATAGATAAATAAAAATAAATAAAAAGATAAAAAATAAATAAATAATAAATAAATAAAAAGATAAAAAAATTAATAATAAATAAATAAATAATAAATAATAGATAAATAAAAAATAAATAAAAAGATAAAAAAATAAATGAAAAATAAATAAAATTATTTATTTTTTATTTATTTGTTTATCTTTTCATTTATTTCTTATTTATTTGTTTATCTTTTTATTTATTTTTTATCTCGCCTTTTGTGTCCGTACACACTGTTTAGAAAAATAGATTTTTAGCCATGAAGCCATTTCTCAGGTTCAACTGATTGTTTCTAATTGTTCCTGTCTGCTGATAGTTTAAAACTTCCTAAAAACTGTGGGTGATTATAGGCCAGCTTACATATATGGCACGATAAAAACACACAAACTACCCTCTCTGTCCTATTATATTGCGACTTCCCACTCCTGTGTCTCAATTAACAGAAATCATCAGCCAACTTATCACACCATACATTCCCAGTAAGTACAGCATAAAATCAACTCTTAGATTAATTCAAATTCTAAAAACTGAAAAACATAGCAATGAAACCATGAAATTTATTCACTAACGTCCTTGTTATCGAAGATATTGATATTATTATAAGAAACATATACAATAATCTATCCCTGCCGCCAGTTAAAATTAGCCCTAGAGTATTACGTAAACTATGGCTAATTTCTACTGCCGAAGTCCAATTCTATGATCATATATATATATATATATATATATATATATATATATATATATATATATATATATATATATATATAAAAGGAAGAGGTTATAGTAGTTCCAACGAAAGAAAAGTGTGTATATTAAAAAAAAGAGAGAAACCGCAAATGTTTTTGGTTGTAATGTGGATTTTTTGAAAAAGAATATTATGCTTTATTTTCCATAATTTTGCTACACGTGTTTCTGGTCTCGCGACCGTCATCAGGCAAAGGGTGGATATTTCCACATATTTATTAAAAATAATTAATTTTTTCCTTCAGGTTTTTCGATGTTAAATATTCTCGATATGAGACATTTTCATTTTTGTGTTAGTGATTCAAACGTCTTTCTTGAACTGGCAGTGAAAAGTTCTGCGTGAAGGGTTATAAAACAATTAAGTTTGGTTCGAAAAATGATGGAGTAGTTATCGGTATTCTTATCCTTTAATGACCCCTGTGTGTTTTTAGATCTATTTCCATTTTCGTGTGCTTTTGTCAGCATGCGTGTATATATGTGTATATCCTCTCTCCATACATACACACTGTCTCACTGCGTGGAATTAGTGAACACATCTGTACACCCACACATACATAGACACACACATACATAAGCACACAAACACACACACACATATCGTCCCATTAGAAGGACGCGCACGCACGCACACACACACACACACACACATATATATATATACATTTAGCAATCTTTATATGTCTAATCTTGAAAATAATTTATTTAACAAAACTATATTACATTTTTTTTTAAAAAACTCCATCTACCTAAGGTCCAGGCCTCAAAAAATAACAACCATAAAAGTATTTCCATCCAGAAGAAAATGGTAATAAGCGTCTAGTTCCAGAATTGACACTTGATTTCCAACAGACGTTGCGACTGTCATTTTCTATCAACTGCTTCTGACCGATGTTCGTACCAATTCTCTTTTACACTGAAACTCATGACATACTTCCCAATGGATTCCGTTCCTAATCCAATCATATCGACGCTTATATTTTTCAAAGTTTCTTTCCTGTTTCTTTTGAATCCACACTTGTATGGAACAACAGTAATTTGACTTTTACTACTTCCATTTTACTACAACAATAAGTTGAAGTCATTGTGCTTCAATGGCATGAAGACAAATCCCATAATACCTTGTGTCTGCTCTTTTATATCACTGATTCTGGGTGTTATTCAAATCCTATGATAAGAAATGTTTTCTCTTTCACACTGAAACCAAATTTACGGCATATTTGCCAATTAACTCTCTTACCAATTCCAATCATGTCATTGCGTATACTCTGTATGTGAACTGGTAACTGTTGAGTCTTGACTCATTGTTGAATCTTGACTAATGCATGGAATAATAATGCAACACAAAATGTACTTAGAACAAGAATGTATTATAACAAGAAAGTGTACACAATATTTACATATAGTATTTCTGTATATTTCTGGGAAGACCGTTCCTGGAGAATGTGTTGACTAAGTCGCAGTCGGGTAGAGTCTCTAGTTGGATCTCGTAATTCCCCTCCTGTCTTCCGGTACCAACCATATTTATATGGTCGGTACTCCGCTATGCAGATTAGGTGGATCCTACCACAACAGTAACATTTAACGATGTATGGGGGTATCTGCCGCATCAGCTTGTCCACACATTCTGCATTTGCTTTCTTCTTGTGGATCTATCTATCCTGCATTTGACTGCATTCGTTCCGATGGCCTGCTTCTTTT
>OZ038509.1:61674000-61676500 GCA_964036315.1 Acanthosepion esculentum | reverse complement strand
CTTAGATGTGGCACAAGGCCGAAAGTATGGAGCACCCAGTGAAGATCGAATTCATAACTTGCTAACCATTACAGCATGTCTAATGCTCGTTTTGCGCTGAATACTGAGTGCAGCTTATATGTGGCACAAGGACGAATGTAGGGAGCATCCAGTGAGAATATGACATATTCAAAGCAACCTAATATATATGTACTCTAATCCGGGATTAACAGGTGCTTCATTGTTGTTCGATTTGCACTCAATACCCCAGCAATGGGGACAGAGGAAACGTTATTGAGGAACCGCCCGAAACAGGCGAATGCATCAATGAATGAATGAAACATAGAAGTAAAAAAAAAACCATTACAAAACTAACAATTTGGTGGTGACCTGAGGTGGGACCTGTCTGTGAGAACGGAAGAGAATAAAATGAAAAATAAAAAAGGGTACCCGAAGTAGATCCTTCGTCCAATTGAATAATTCTAGATAGTTTTGGAGGTACCACATCTTTGTCAAACACGCCCAGAGGCATAAATTCTTGTTCCTTAGTTGATTGGTTAGTTAGCACGTCTGCCTAATATTTCATAAATAATGAACTGTTCTGTTTTAATCGCGTGCAAAGCCAGAAAAAAACTTATCAGAGACTGTTGAGGTGACGGGAAAGAAAGAAAGAAAGAAAGAAAGAAAGAAAGAAAGAAAGAAAAGATACAGGAGTTGATAATGGTCTCATGTATTTAACGTCTGCTTCAGTGATAGAAAGAAAGAAACAAACAAACAAACAAACAAACAAAGAAAAAAAAAGGAGTTGATAACACTCTCATGTATTTAACGTCTGCTTCAGTGATAGAAAGAAACAAACAAACAAAGAAACAAACAAACAAAGCAAAGAAACAGGAGTTGATAACGCTCTCATGTATTTAGCGTCTGCTTCAGTGATAGAAAGAAAGAAAGAAAGAAACAAACAAACAAACAAACAAAAGAAAGAAAGAAAGAAGGAAGGAAAGAAAAAAAAGAAAGATTCATGATTTTAAAAATATTGAGTGTCATTAAATTTTAGTGAGTTTTTCCATTTATGATTACTAAATAACCTTCTTTCTTTAAATTTAGTCTCCATAATAGATTTTATACATAATAGCAATTAAAAGCTTTTATAATTAAATACTTTCTTAGTTTTATTACGTTTATTATTCTACGATTCAGAACAATTTTTTGTAACTAGGTGTCCTGCTTGAACATCCATATTTTCAAAAATGGTAACGTTTATACACACATAAAATAAATTATTTTTAAAATTTTGAGGGTCATTAAAATGTAGTGATTTTTCCATTTATGATTACACTTGACCAAGAGAAATTAATACAGAATTTTAAAAGATTTAAAAGTTTATACATTATTCTAATTTAAACTTTTAAAAATGAAAATAATTCTTGTAAAAATTCATTATTCACCGAATTTTTTTTTCGCTTATGACAATAAGCTCCATAATATAAAAAAAAGCAATTAAAAGCCATTCTGATTAAATAATTTCTTAGTTTTATTGCATTTATTATTGAACGATTCCTAGCAAATTTTCTATAACTAGGTGTCCTATTTCGTCAAAAGATTTCCATGATTTGAATTCTTCGAGGTCTTCTCCGGATAATTTATATAAACATTAAAACTTCTCGAAACTTCAAATAATTAAATCTTAGGTAACAGATATAAAAATATTTTTACAAATTTTTCTAAAAGAAAAAAAACATTTAAGAAATCATGCCAATCATCTGTAAATAAAACCTAAAAGTCTCATTGAAATCCGCCAATTATCTGATTTTTGCAAGAATTTCCAAATCAGTGTGTCTTTGACAGCAAAAAAAAGCTAAAATTTTCCATACTAATTTACGATACAACGTTGACACCGGAGGAAAAAAGTTTTAACCAAAATTTTGGAAAGTTCTAAAAAGAATTTTCTATAGAAAACGTCCTTTGATTTTTCTTCTTAATAATAACTTTTGACGATAGTATGTTCATTTTTAAAGACTTTTTGGAAGTAACTATATATATATATATATATATATATATATATATATATATATATATATATATATATATATATATAGGGGGTCCACAAAGTTCGTGTGCACTTTTTAAAATTTCTAACTTTATTTGTATTTACGATAGAAATAATCTGTAAAAAACGTTATAAAGTTTAATGTACCTAGTTTTAAGTATAGCTAAAATAACTAGTGTGATTTCAGGCATTACTGTAAATCAGTTGGCAAATGTTTTCCGTGAACTTCAAAATCGTATTACCCTTTGTATTGCTAATGATGGAGGACATGTTGAAACTTAAATAAAATTTCAATAAAACCTTAAAAAATATGGATTTACTTCTTTCTAATCCTTTTTACAAATTATTTCTATCGCAAATACAAATAAAGTTATAAATAGTTGAAAGTGTACACGAATTTTTATGGACACACTGAATACATATATATATATATATATATATATATATATTACAATGGGTCATTCATACAAA
>OZ038509.1:61621500-61671500 GCA_964036315.1 Acanthosepion esculentum | reverse complement strand
AAGTAAAATATAAAGTGATCTTCTTCGCAAGTTGAAAGATTATATTATTTCTGGGTAAATGTTTGAATTGATTCAGTCTTTCTTATGAAATTGCAAATTGAAAGTTATCCTGAATGGCCACTCTTCTAGATCCTTTTGCATAAATGCAGGTGTTTTACAGCTATCTATACTTGGACCTACGTTATTTCTGATTTTCATAAATGGCCTTCCTGATGTCATCAGTTCTCAACTTGGTATCTAAGCTGATGACACAACTATTTGCTCTTGTCTAAATAATATGCCTGATCGATTTGATAAGGTCAAATTATCAGATGATCAAAAATATGAGCTTTTATCTCTTGTTAACTGGCGCAAGAGGAGCTTCGTAATTTTAATGCCTCAAATACGAAACTACGGTCAGCATGGACTAATGTTTTCAGCTGACATGAAGTACACAGAATATATTTAATCGATGGCTAGATCTGCAGCTAAGAAAGTTAGTTCACTGTCTTGCTAGACGATTTTCTCACCAGAATCTATCTTACATATTTATAAGTCTACCATTGATCCTTGCTTTGAATATTGCTGCCACATCTGGTCTGGTGCTTCTGCTATATATTTAGAGATTCTTGATAAAATCCAAAGAAGAATCTATCTTACATATTTATAAGTCTACCATTCATCCTTGCTTTGAATATTGCTACCACATCTGGTCTGGTGCTTCTTCTATATATTTAGAGATTCTTGATAAAATCCAAAGAATAATCTATCTTACATATTTATAAGTCTATCATTCATCCTTGCTTTGAATATGGCTGCCACATCTGGCCTGGCTTCTGCTATATATAGAGAGAGATTCTTGATAAAATCCAAAGAAGAATCTATCTTACATATTTATAAGTCTACCATTCGTCCTTGCTTTGAATATTGCTGCCACATTTGGTCTGGTGCTTCTGCTATATATTTAGATATTCTTGATAAAATCCAAAGAAGAATCTATCTTACATATTTATAAGTCTATCATTCATCCTTGCTTTGAATATTGCTGCCACATCTGGTCTGGCTTCTGCTATATATTTAGAGATTCTTGATAAAATCCAAAGAAGAATCTATCTTACATATTTATAAGTCTATCATTCATCCTTGCTTTGAATATGGCTGCCACATCTGATAAAGCAGAATGATTTGCTCGTAAATTCTCTTCAAACTCTATTCTTGATTCATCTGGTGTACCTTTGTCTGTCTTTCCACTTAAAACAGAGTCTCTATTGAGTGATATGCATATAATTGCTTCCATGGTTTCTCCTATCATTTCTAAACTGGATCTGCAAGCAGTCCTTAAGGAATGTAGGTGTTCCCCAGGGCTCTATCCTTTGACCTGCATTCTTTCTAATTTTCATAAATGACCTTCCTCATGTCATCAGTTCTCAACTATTTACTCATGTCTAAATAGTCATCGGTTCGATGAGGTCAAATTATCAAATGATCTAAAATATGACCTGTAATCTCTTGTTAACTGGTGCAAGGAGAAGCTTGTTAATTTTAACGCCTCAAAAACGAAACTGCTCTCTTTTAATCATCTCAGAGAACACTTTATGGCTGATGCTAGCCTCCATGAGAATTACTCATTGCGTCTTCTCGGACTACTGTTTTTATCTGACATGAAGTAGAAAGAATATATTTAATCAATATGGCTTTTTTTCTCTAGGTCGACTGATAATGTGTTAACGATTTTTGCTGAAAGAGTCTATCAAGATTTATACAAGAATAGTGAAGTTTAGGCTGTTGTGTTGGATATCTCGAAAGCATTTGATAGGGTGTCGCATGTTGGCGTTCTTCACAAGTTATGGTATTTCTGGGCAAATTTTTGAACTGATTCAGTCTTTCTTATCAAATCACAAAATGAAAGTTGCCTTGAATGGCCACTCCTCTAGATCTTTTTGAATAAATGCAGGTGTTCCCCCAAGATCCATCCTTGATGTCATCAGTTCTCAACTCAGTATATATGCTGATGACACGACTATTTACTCCTGCCTTAATAGTAAGTCTAATCAGTTTGATAGTAAAATTGGTGGCTGATCTAAAAAAAATGACCTACAATAGGGCAAGAAGTGGCTTGTTAATTTTAACACCTCCAAAACTAAACTGCTCTCATTTAATCTTCTGAGAGAACCCTTTCTGCCTCCCATCATTATGGCTGATGCTAACCTTCAGGAGAGTGACTCATTGCACCTTCTGTTGTGCTGGATATCGCGAAGGCATTTGGCAGGGTTCGGCATACTGATGTTCTTCACAGGTTGAAAGGCTATGGTTTTTCTGGGCGAATTTTTGAACTTATTCAGTCCTTATTATCAAATCGCGAAATGAAAGATCTTTTTGCTTTAATGAAGGAGTTTCCCAGAGCCCCATATGTTGTTCTTAATTTTTGTCGTCGATCTTTGCGATATCATCAGCTCTCAACTCAAATTTTTATAGACAAGCAATACGGCTTTGTTTCTCTAGGTCAACTAATGATGTGTTAATGATTTTTGCTGAAAATGTCTATCAGGCTTTATATAAGAATGGTGAAGCTTAGACTGTTGTGTTGGATATCTCGAAAGCATTTGATAGGGTGTGGCATGTTGGTGTTCTTATCAAATCACAAAATGAAAGTTATCTTGAATGGCCACTCTTCTAGATCTTTTGCATTAATATAGGTGTTCCCCAGGGTTCTATCCTTGCGCCTACATAGTTTCTGATTTTCATAAGCGACCTTCCTAATGTTATCATCCTCAAATCGGTATCTGTGTCGATAACACAATAATATACTCCTGTCTTAATGATAAATTTGATCGGTGCGACAAGGGCAAATTGGCAGCTGATGCCAAAAACGTGTTGTTAACTGGGGCGAGGAACAGTTTATTAATTTTAATAACCAGATAAACTACAAGACTGAGATAGATAGATAGATAGATAGATAGATAGATAGATAGATAGATAGATAGATAATGTACAAGACTGAGATAGATAGATAGATAGATAGATAGATAGATAGATAGATAGATAGATAGATAGATAGATAGATAGATAGATAGATAGATAGATAGATAATATACAAGACTGAAATAGATATATAGATAATGTATGACTAAAATAGATAGATAGATAGATAGATAGATAGATAGATAGATAGATAGATAGATAGATAGATATGGGCAGACTGAGATAGATAGATAGATAGATAGATAGATAGATAGATAGATAGATAGATAGATAGATAGATAGATAGTGTTATGGGAACATACCCATAATAATAGTGGACTTTTCCGGACATCATAAATACTGCTCCTCAAGAGGAAGAGCGACAGAGTCAGAGACAGATTCGCATCAGACGATTACTGTAAGACATTGGAATAGTGATACTTGTCGAGATAGATAGATAGATAGATAGATAGATAGATAGATAGATAGATAGATAGATAATGCACAAGACTGAGATAGATAGATAGATAGATAGATAGATAGATAGATAGATAGATAGATAATGCACAAGACTGAGATAGATAGATAGATAGATAGATAGATAGATAGATAGATAGATAGATAGATAGATGGAGACAAAAAAGGACCGCGAAGATTACATAACTTTCGCGTCAATTGTTAACAAATATTGTGATGACGTCAAATTATCGGAACTCAGCGCGGAGAATTTCAAATGCTTAATTTACGTCCAAGGACTGGTCTCAACCAAAGACGCGGAAATGAGACGCAGAATCCTTACTAAATTGGAGAGTGAACAAGATTTGACACCTCAAAAACTAGCCGAAGACTGCCAGAAATGCATCAGTGTGAAGAAAGTCTCAAAAGACATAGAAGAAGCTGGCATCGCGCACATACGTAAAGTACGAAGACAAACCAACTTTCCCTCCTCACAAACAAACCAAACCGATTTCCCTCCCGCCCTCAAAAGCAGGTAAAACAAAATTTTCTACTTCTAAAAGTCAATATCAGAAAAAACTACCACCCAGTCCATGCTATCGCTGTGGGACTTGGCATTGGTTTAAAGATTGTCCATACCGTTTTAAAATTTGTCTATCATGTAAAAAAATAGGACATAAAAGTTCTCATTGTTGGACTAGAAGAGAAAGCAAAAGCAGAATAAGAATCACGAGGACTGACCAGGCAGATGAGACTAACATAAGGAAATACGTGCAAGTAGAAATGCAAAACAGAAAAGTCAGGCTACAGCTGGATTATGGCTCAGACTTAACTATTATAAACATACAAACATGGAGAAAACTGAACAAACCTGCCGTGTTAAAAACGGATAAAATTGCTAGATCAGTTACGGGGAGAAAGATAAAATTTGAGGGTGAATTAATTACAACTGTAACATTTAACGGAATGACGAAAAAATTAAAAATGTACGTGTTAAGAAATACAGAAATATTATTCGGAACGGACTGGATGCAAAAATTCGAACTGTGGGGTCTACCAATAAGTACGTACTGCCAAAATGTAAAAAGCTTATCAACCGAAGCAGACAAATTAAAAGAGAAACTAAAAACGAGTTTCCCCGAAGTATTTTCAGAAGATGTACGAAAATGGCAGCAAATATCGAAATAAAAGAAAACGTTCAACCTATCTTCAAGAAAAAAAGGAGGTACCGTTTGCGTCAATAGAAAAAAAATTGATCAAGAATTAGCTAGACTCGAAAACACTGGCACATTGACAAAAGTAGAATACAGTAAATGGGCCGCACCGACGGTCTACGTCAAAAAGAAATCAGGAGAAATTCGAGTTTGGGCTGATTTTTCTACAGGTTTGAACGCAGCAATAAAGGACTACCACTATCCCCTACCCAGTTCAGAAGAGGTATTCACTAAATTAAATGGCGGAAATTTTTTTTCAAAAATAGATTTAAGTGAGACGTACCTGCAAATTCCAGTCGATGAGGAAAGTTCAAAACTACTGTGCATAAACACACACAAAGGATTGTACAAATACCAAAGATTACCATTTGGGATTAAGGTCGCGCCGGCCTTATTCCAACAGACAATGGATACGATGTTTGCCGGACTAGAGTACACGATTGCATACCGGGTTGACGTATTGATAAATAGCGAAAGCGTTGAACAACACTGGGAACATGTACAAGAGGTGTTTAAGAGAATACAAAGCTATGGATTCAAGGTAAAAGAAAACAAATGCGATTTTTGTTCATGAAGGAAATTAAATACCTTGGCCATATCATAGATCAAGAAGGAAGACGACCAGACCCTGATAGGGCAACAGTAATAAAAAAAAATGCCAGTTCCTAAAAATATAACAGAATTACCAATTTTTCTAGGCTTAGTGAATTACTACCAAGAATTCATTCCTCAAATGCATAAACTTCGCGCACCACTGAACGAACTGCTAAAGAAGGAAAAAGTTTGGCAGTGAACAGATCAATGCCAGGAAATATTTGACAAAATAATTAAGACGTTAACTTCAGATTTATTTTTGGCACACTACGATCCTAAACTAGAAATAATTGTAGCAAGTAACGCGAGTGCCTATGGAGTCAGGGCGTGTATACTGCATAAAATGCCGGATGGGACAATAAAACCCATCGCGCATGCTTCTCGAACTCTACTAACAGCGGAGAAAAATTACTGACAAATAGAGAAAGAATCTCTGGGTTTTATCTTAGCAGTCACAAGGTTTCATAGGTACATCTATGGTAGATTTTTTACTCTGCAGACGGATCACAAACCGTTACTAACAATTTTTGGTTCGAAAAAAGGTCTACCGGTTTACACTGCAAATAGATTACTAAGATGGGGAACAATTCTTCTGAACTACAATTTCCCGAAAAATCGGGCATGCGAATGGTCTGTCGAGACTTATACCAACAAAAACGTAACCATTGGAAGATACGGTAATCGCAGCCCTAAGACATGAAGAAGATACCAGGACAGTACTATGTTGTACAGTTAGAAACCTCCCAGTCACACTACAAGACATAAAAAATGAAGCCAAAAATGACGAATTCATAAAAGAAACAAAAGCAAAAATAGCAGAAAAAAATGAGCAAATATCAGACAGCTTTTTTCTATGCGATAATATGCTACTTTACAACGAAAGGATTGTAATTCCCAAAACACTACAAAATCGAATCCTAAAGGATTTCCACAGAGACCATCCTGGAAAAAATAGAATGAAATCGCTAATGTGAAACTGTGTATATTGGAAAAACATGGACCAGGATATTACTCAGATGGTGGAAATATGCAAGGGTTGTAACTTAGCAGCCAAAGCACCGCCAATCATCCATAAGCCATGGCCAGAGACTGATCGTCCGTGGTCAAGAATACACGCAGATTATACAGGTCCAATTGACGGTTTTTACTATTTGATCATAGTGAATAGTTATAGTAAATGACCGGAGGTGTTTCGTTGCAAAAATCCTACTTCAGAAACGACCATAAATTGCCTCCACGAACTATTTGCTCGGTTTGGAGTAGTGGATTGCCTAGTCACAGATAATGGAACGCAATTCACATCAGGAGACTTCCAAGAGTTTTGCGAAATTTATCAAGTAAAACATATAAAATCCCCGCCTCATCACCCAAGATCAAATGGGCAAGCGGAGAGATTTGTTGATACACTCAAAAGAGCGTTACGAGAAGCCTATCATGTGCCTACGGAAAAAGCATTACAGCAATTTCTACAGGTATATAGAATTACACCAAATAATGCTACGCCATTAAAATTATCACCCGCAGAAGTGATGTTCGCTAGAAAAATCAGATCAGCTTTTGATAAATTGCTACCAAGTAAAACGAAACAAGTAACACAGCCCTACGCACCAAAAAGAAAATTCCTCCCAGGAGAAAAAGTTTTTTTAAAACATATAAAAATAATACATCTTACTGGGAGCAAGGGACAATTGAGAAAAGAATCGGCAATATGGTTTACATAGTACAGGGACAAAAATTCTCACACAGAAGACACGTAAACAAGGAAGAAACCGTTACAGGATACTAACGGTCCACCTCAAGAAGAGGTGATGGACACGATTTTCGATACATTTGATATAAAAAGGCCGCAAACAATGCCAGAACCAAGAAAATCGTCCAGAAAAAGAAAGTTCACAAAGAAAAAAAGATATTCAAAAACCCCTGCTACGCAAAAGCTTCGGAAGGTGGGTGTTATGACAACTTACCCATAATAATAATGGACTATTCCGGACATCATAAATACTGCTCCTCAAGAGGAAGGGAGCCAGAGTCAGAGACACAGTCGCATCAGACGATTACTGTAAGACTGGAATAGTGATACTTGTCGAGACAACATAGTTCACTCTAACCAAATCTGATATTCATTACTAATACTTCTACTCCTTTGTATATATTTCTGTTTGTAATATATCTGTGTTATTCTATACCTGTGTTCGAGTTATTCTTCATTGGTTCTACCTTGGACCACCACCGTGGTACAAGGAACTTGGACCATAACAAATAGATAGACGGACAGACACATATACAAGACTGAAATAGATAGATAGATAATGTATAAGACTATGATAGATAGATAGATAGATAGATAGATAGAAAGATAATGTACATGACTGGGATAGATAGATAATGTACAAGACTGAGATAGATAGATAGATAGATAGATAGATAGATAGATAGATAGATAGATAGATAGATAGATAGATAATGTACAAGACTGAAATAGATAGATAATGTACAAGACTGAGATAGATAGATAGATAGATAGATAGATAGATAGATAGATAATGTACATGACTGAGATAGATAGATAGATAGATAATATACAAGCCTGAAATAGTTAGATAATGTACAAGACTAAGATAGATAGATAGATAGATAGATAGATAATGTACGAGACTGAGATAGATAGATAGATAGATAGATAGATAGATAGATAGATAGATAGATAGATAGATAACGTACAAGACTGAAATAGATAGATAATGTACAAGACTGAGATAGATAGATAGATAGATAGATAGATAGATAGATAATGTACAGAACTGAGATAGATAGATAGATAGATAGATAGATAGATAGATAGATAGATAGATAATATACAAGACTGAAATAGTTAGATAATGTACAAGACTAAGATAGATAGATAGATAGATAGATAGATAGATAGGTAGATAATGTACGAGACTGAGATAGGTAGATAGATAGATAGATAGATAGATAGATAATGTACAAGACTGAGATAGATATGATCTAAATGGGACCATCATGCCATCATATCTCAGCTTTTCTTCAAATTCGTCCGAGGACCGAACTTATTCCGAATGTCTTACAAAAATCAGCGCGCTCAACTCTCTATCAACATGTTGTCCCTCTCCCAGACGAAGCGACATCTCTACCCTTGAACCGGTCTCCCCGCCACCACACACAAACACCGCCGCGACCAAATAAGGTGCCACTTATTGGGTAGGCAATTATAACCTACTTCCGTGTTGGACAAAAATGGTGGAGTGCGAGCGGGACGGAAGTGGGTGGGAATTGTGGGAAATTTACGGCCATTGAATAACGAAAGGAGCGCTAAAGGAAACGAAATTGAAAAGTGGGAAAAACGTCAGGAGCGCGTAGGAGTGGAGGAAAAGGGAGGGGAATGAAATGGATTGGGCACTCGGTGAAGGTGTTGTGTCGGGCTGGAAACTTTGCGGGGAAAAATGAGTTCCTGGCTTAGACGCGGGAGATATTAAAATGTTAATCACGTCGTCTCCACAGCAACATGATTTAGTGTTAGCGTGGGTTTTGTCTTTTTCAAGTGTACCCGCCTCTACGGACAAACAATCACACAGACAAGTAGATTTAAGCACAATACATACATGGATAGACATGAATAGAACAAGATAGATAGATAGATAGATAGATAGATAGATAGATAGATAGATAGATAGATAGATAATGAACAGACTGAGATAGATAGATAGATAGATAGATAGATAGATAGATATATAATGAACAGACTGAGATAGATAGATAGATAGATAGATAGATAGATAGATAGATAGATAGATAGCAGAATGAGATAGATAGATAGATAGATAGATAGATAGATAGATAGATAGATAGATAGATAGATAGATAGATAGATAGATAGATATCAGAATGAGATAGATAGATAGATAGATAGATAGATAGATAGATAGATAGATAGATAGATAGATAGATAGATAGATAGCAGAATGAGATAGATAGATAGATAGACAGATAGATGTGCCTTAGAACACTCGTCCACGTAGGACCTCCTGATCAAACAAAATCCGAATTATTTGATAGATATGAATAAACTTAGATAGGAAGAACAGACATAGATAGGCTGATATAAATATATATATATATATATATATATATATATATATATATATATATATATACATATATATATATATATATATCTATATATATGAATTACTTAATTATATATATATATATATATATATATATATATATATATATCTGTGTGTATGCATGTATGTATTTATAAGACAATAGGAAAACTCTATTATTAGTCCAATGCTTCAGTTCACAATATGAATACAGTAGCGTCTTCTAAATGCTTTTAGTTGCTAACGACATTTTGTTTGTTGTTAATAGTTACTTTGTTTTCAATAAATCCATTTCTTTTTTGCGTGGGTTAATAATACAGTTTTCCTATTGTCTTTTACCTTTATACATATTGTCTTTTTCTACTGGTAACACAGTGAAATTTTTCATATATATATATATATATATATATATATATATATATATATACATATATATATATATATGTTCACGGTTGGAGCTTAAATATTGCATGGATATGACTATTGACTGTCTGAACCTGAAGTCTGAATCCCTCACGTCTGACAGTCTCTTGTAGACAAGATTTGACTGCCGACATTTCCCCAAGTTAAACCCGCCGTTTCATCTCATCATCTCCGATCAGACACTGAGTTTTCTTCACTCACCCGCCCTGTCTGCTGAGGCTATAGAATACGCCGACTGCACCTCTGCAGGCGGGTAAGATCACGCCCTCCAATGAGCGTACTGTTTAAGACGATAAACTACATTCAACAGCCCGTCCTGGGTATGCGGATAAACTACATCTACGTCCAGGGCAAGGCGATAACTACATCCGCCAGTAAGACCTTTGATCAGGAGGTTTTGAGGATCGTTGAACCATCTCTTAATTGCTAGTGTTCCCATGTTCACCCTGACCCGTGGTGGTAGCACCTGTCAGGGTCCCAGCTATGGGCAGATATTTACCCAATCCAAATGGGGTCAAAACACTATCAAATTTGATTTG
Organism: Acanthosepion esculentum; assembly: GCA_964036315.1. Classification (NCBI taxonomy): domain Eukaryota; kingdom Metazoa; phylum Mollusca; class Cephalopoda; order Sepiida; family Sepiidae; genus Acanthosepion; species Acanthosepion esculentum. The sequence continues at coordinate 61,661,207 of OZ038509.1, read as the reverse complement.
AATAACAGCAATACTTTTGTGGGAAATTTTTTTACCAAGGATACATATTTGAACAAAAAATATTACAATACAATTTTGAAAAAAAGTGTATAACGATTTTTTAAAAAGATTTTACTAACAATACATTTAAAAAAAAATATTACCAGGAAAAAAAATCTTGTCGGCATTAAATAAACCATTGAGGTTGATATGCCGTAAAACAAACCAAACCCGCTCACTACAATTTTGACCTCTTCAAGTCGAGGGTCAATGGTTAATGGTTATTTTTTTATACATAATACAATATTTTTTACGCCCATACAAGACCAACACATTACCCTATTCCTTGAGTGGTTCTTCAGTCTTGTATGGGGTGGACATTATTTAAAAAAAAAACTATATATATATATATATATATATATATATATATATATATATATATATATATATATATATATATATACACACTCAGCATGTTATTAAAAGTAGACGATAAACTACATCCGCTTCCTGGGTATGACGATAAACTACATCCGCATACTGGGTAAGACGATAAACTATGTCCAACAGCAAGGCCTCTGATCAGGAGGTTTTGAGGAGCATGGAACCACCTCTTAATTGTTGGTGTTCCCATGTTCACCCTGACCCGAGGTGGTAGTACCTGTTAGCGTCCCAGCTGTGGGCAAATAGTTGACCCCAAAACTGGGATCAAAAAAGTGTAAAAAAAGGTTTTAATACCAGCAATACATTTTTTGAGCAAAAAATTATTAGCAGCAATACATTTTTGGAAAAATTATTGCCAGCAATAAAAATCTTGTCGCCATTAAATAACCCATTGAGGTTGATATGCCATAAAACAAACCAAACCAAACCAAGCCAAACCCGATCAATACAATCTTGACCTATTCAGGCCCAGGGTTAAAGGTTAATGGTTATTTTTCCTACATAACGCAATGAACTTTTCTTCCCAACATTTTTTACGCAAATACAACACCAACACATTACCCTTTGCCTTAAACGGTTCTTCAGTCTTGTATGGGGTGGACATTATTTTAAAAAAGCATGAATTGCAAAATCTGTACATAATAGCGATATATATATATATATATATATATATATATATATATATATATATATATATATATATATATATATATATATATATAGTTAAGATCTTGGAAATCCGTATTTTCGTTTCACCTTTTGGAAGTGATGTCTGATGATCCAGCGTCCTTTAAAAGGGCTCTGGTGAAATAAGTTATTACAATGGAGCCTTAAAGTGGCTTGTTTTTCTTTAAACTAATATATATATATATATATATATATATATATATATATATATATATATATATATATATATATATATATATATACTCAGCATGTTATTAATATGTCATAAAACAAACCAAACCATTTCTCTAGTCACGATGAATGATGATACCTTGAACGAGGCTCTTCGCTGTGAATATTTATTTGATATAAGTTCATTCTAAACTTCATGTTTTACTCAAATATATGATCCATTGTTACAGATTCTGGGAAAAAAAAGTATGTCGCTCCAGGAAGTAACTAACTTCTTCTGTCATGTTTTATCTTCGATTAGAATTACATCGGGATATAGCAGCCATACCTGGAGATGAACTGCTCAATTCTCATTTTCCAAACATGAAAAAATCCAAAATTGTTTATGTGGTCTTGAGGGGGAAGATTTACCATTTATAAAAAATATTACTAACAATACATTAAAAAAAAATATTACCAGCAGTAAAAATCTTGTCGGCATTAAATAAACCATTGAGGTTGATATACCGTAAAACAAACCAAACCAAACCAAAACCGATCACTACAATTTTGACCTCTTCAAGTCGAGGGTCAATGGTTAATAGTTATTTTTCATGCATAACGAAATTAATTTTACTTCCCAACATTTTTTACGCCCATACAACACCAATATATATATATATATATATATATATATATATATATATATATATATATATATATATATATATATATATATATATATTATATATATATATATATATATATGGAGAGAGAGAGAGAGAGAGAGAAAGAGACAGACAAACAGAGAGAGAGACTTGGATATATAGAGACTTGGATATATAGAGACTTGGATTGAGGAATCGGAGAGCCGAGTTCGAATTTCAGTCGAATCCATTACATTCACATACGTGCTAATACACTTGGGAAAGGTGTGAATCCTCTTCTTCTCCCTCCATCTATGGTTAAATAGCAGAACAGACTGGGTTCTATAGCCTTGAATGGCAACTGGTCTAGGGAAAAGACAACTCTGAATTCAAAACCTGCGGAGGGTCGTTTTGTGGCCCTGTGGCACATAGTGCACCAGGTTTCTGTATTCGGCCCTTCAAAAAGTGTGGTTGGTTCTGCACAAAATCTTCACCACTATAATCAAATCTCATGTGCTGGAGTCGGGCTGTCAGTTTCCTAGGAACCGATCTGCTTGACCCTCATACGTCGAATTCGACGGGAGAGTCGAGTATATATACTCAGCATGTTATTAATATGTCGTAAAACAAACCAAACGAAACCATTTCTCCCGTCACGATGAATGATGACACCTTGTTATATTTTAATATTTATTTGATATAAGTTCATTCTAAACCTTATGTTTTACTCAAATATATGATCAATTGTTACAGATTCTGGAAAAACAAACGTCTGTCTCTCCAGGATGTAACTAACACCTTCTGTCATGGTTTATCTTCGATTAGAATTACATCGGGATATTGTGGCCATATCTGGGAATGAACTGCTCAATTCTCACTTTCCAAACATGAAAAAATCCAAAATTGTTTATGTGGTTTTTAGGGGGAAGATTTACTCCCTCCTCTGCACAGATTTCCATGCAAGGGAAATGCCGCGAACCACTCGCTACCCTATCGATATCACCCACTAAATATGAAATCAAGGTGATCGGAGATTTACAGCCGATCTCTACTTTGATCTCGCCCCAAAAATCTATGCATAAAAAATGGCTTTTAACAATCCAATGCATAAAAAAAAATCTAATTTATTTTCCGAATCACCCACTAAATATATATATGTAGGTGATCGGAGATTTACAGCTGATCTCTACTTTGATCTAGTTCCAAAAGATCTATGCATAAAGAGTAGCTTTTAACATTAAATCTCGAAAAATACTAATATCTTTTCCGAATCACTCTCAAAATGTGAATCAAGGTGATCGAAGCTTTGCAGCTGATCTCTCATTTTATCTACCTCCAACAGATCTATGCCTAAACAATGGCTTTTACCATTCAATGCATAAAAAACTAATATCTTTTCCGAATCACCCACTAAATATGAATCTAGGTGATCAAAGATTTACAGCTGATCTCTCATTTGATCTAACTCCAACAGATCTATGCATAAAGAGTAGCTTTTAACATTAAATGCCTAAAAATACTAATATCTTTTCCGAATCACCTGCTAAATATGAATCAAAGTGATCGGAGCTTTGCAGCTGATCTCTACTTTGATCTAGTTCCAACAGATCTATTGGTAAAAAATTACTTTTAACTTTTAATGACTAAAAAGAAACAAAACAATCCTAATATCTTTTCAGAATCACTCACTAAATACAAATTTTAACGCCTCCAAAACAATAATGCCTTCATTTAATCACCATAGTGAATCTTTTCTGCCTGCGTGGCCGAGGCTAACCCCCAGGAGAGCAAGCCTTTGCTTCTTCTTGAGCTCGTTTCTTTCCGCTGACATAAAGTGGAACGATTATATTGAATCGATTGAAATATTTAAGTATAATGTCAATCGACATCTGCTGGCGCCTTGATCTTACCCCTTCCTTCTCTTTATCCTTTCCTCGAACACTCCTCTTTACTCCTACTTTCACTGTCCGTAAGCCCTTGCGTGCTAGTGGCAATCTCGCCTTGCTTGGGGTTAATTGATTAAAAGAATAGATTAATAATGACTATATATATATATATATATAGAGAGAGAGAGAGAGAGAGAGAGAGAGATTCTCAGATGGAGTATATCTGTAAAAGAGACAAATGAACGAAAAGACAAGAGGAAGACTATATTTAATTTAACCGACGCGTTTCGTCATTCAACGGACTTTATCAAGGCAAATGTGATGGTTTCATTTTGCAGCAAGTATATATTTTACAGTTACTCAAAATTTCCAGATTTATGAACGCTCATAAATATTCAGCAAGTTAACTGAAAAGATTTAGGTGTTAAATCCTAGATTACGTCATATAACGTCTTTGAAATGAAGTTTTACAATTTAAAGTCGCTCAATAACAGGTTAACTGAAATGTCTAGTCACTTAGACCTTAGAATAAGGCATTTAGTAAAGTCGAAAAAGAAAAAAAAATGGAATGGTGAGCCTTTTCTGTTTTGTTTTTTTTTCTTTTTTGGATTAGTGTCATGACTACGTGAATTTAAGCGTGCAATTGGCAATTTTATCCCACCGTTTTATTGTTGAATTAACTAGGTGCTACGAAATTGGGTGTAATGTTCCAAGTACTTTGAGTGTTTCTTTTTCACGGCTTATCAACCCTTTGCTGGTTATTTTATTTTGCTGCTTCATATTTATAGATTGTAAAATCATCTTAGATAATAATCGTTTAGTGATGCATGTCTAATTAAGCCATAGCGTTAATTAGTAATACCGAGTGGTTGGAACGTTCGCATTCTGATCATGGGAGACCCGGGTTCGAATCTCATCATTGTCGAGTTGTCAGCTTGTTGCTATCGAACTGGCGGGGGGACGATCCCAGCGTGCGGCACCTTTGGAAACCATACTACGAGTTGACCCAAGCCTTGTGAGTGGAATTGGAACATTACACACAATTTCGTTGCGCCTAATTAGTTCAGCTAGTCATCGTGGCTGAGGGGTTGAGCGTGCTGGCCTTGTTCAAATTGTTGATCACTGTAGATAACACGCTCTTTCCCAGAAACTGTAACTAAGGTCTGCTCAGGATAGTTGCAGTATAAACCACTGCATTTGAATAAACGCAAATGCGCCTGAGCAAGTGCCTGCAATATGGAGTGGCTAGCTGCTCTACTAGACAGGTATCCACGAATACTGGGCACCCAGTGAGGATCGAACTCACACTTTTGTATGTGTCACGTCCTTTCAGGACGTATGCAATCGTGGCTCTCCACCTCCCTCTATCGCTTGCAGCTCTCAACAAGTTCCTTCCCTCTGATTCCTTCCCCAGGCCACGTTCTGTCATCCACTTGCTTAAGTCCGCCAGGTATGTCACGTGTTGTTCTCCCTTGTCTCTCTCTCTCTCTCTCTCTCCTTCTATTCGACCCGTGAGTATCAGATTCTCCAGGCCATCCTTCCTCATTAAGGGTCCCAGAAGCTTCAGGTGCCTCTTCCTGAAATTAAGTATAAGCCTCGTCCTTGTTCGCAACCTCCCTAAGATCTCATCGTTGCTCACACGTTCGGTCCACGATATCCTCAGCATCCTTCTGTAGAACCACATCTCCATTGCCTCGATTCTCTTCTTCCTCTTTGAGGAAATCGTCCAACATTCGCCGCCGTAAAGAAGGACAGATGTCACGTAGCAGCTCAGTATTCTTTTCGTTGTTACCAAAGAAATCCTCCCGTCTCGCAATACTCTGCCCAGCTTTTGGAATGCGTCCTTGGCTATCCCAATACGTCTACGGATCTCAGTGTCGAACTTACCGTCATCTGTCAAGAGTATTCCCAAATATTTAAACTTCTGCATCAGCTTAATTCTAGTGATCCTGACCTGCAAATCGCATTTCGGGTTCATCCTTTTACTGATGACCATGCATTCTGTCTTTTTTGTAGTTTATGCTTAGTCCTTTCTTCTCACTCTCCGTCTCCACCTTTTGTAGGAGATTTTGTGATTTCTTTTCCGTGTCTGCTATCAGTACTGTGTCATCTGCGTATCTTATGTTGTTAAGATTGTGGCCGCCGATGCCAAATATCGGTAGGATTTCCAATTCTCTCAGAATTACCTCGCTGTATAGGTTGAACAGGTCTGGTGAGAAGATGCATCCTTGCCTTACGCCCCTTTCTATTTGTTACCAAAGAAATCCTCCTGTCTCACAATACTCTTCTCAGCTTTTGGAATGTGCCCTTGACCATCCCAATACGCCTACGGATCTCAGTGTTGCACTTACCGTCCGCTGACTAAACGCTAACCAGATATTTAAACTTCCGTACCTGCTTGATTCGAGTGTCCGCGACCTGTAAATCGCATTTCGGGTTTTACTGATGACCATTGCATTCTGTCTTCTTGTAGTTTATGCTTAGTCCTTTCTTCTCACTCTCCGTCGCTACCTTCTGTAGGAGATTTTGTAATTTCTTTTCGAACTCACTACTCAGTCGTAATTTAGCGAGTCAAGCTTGATAACAATTACACTACGTCGAAGTGCCCGGTGTGCTCAATATATGTAGATTTTTTATTATTATTTCATCAACAGTAAGACCATACCTGAAAGAACAAATAATTAATATACATTAGTCTTTTGTGAAATGTTTTTCTTTCATTTTGAGTAGACCTGTGATTAGTAACCACGGAGTTTAGTACCTATAAATCTTTTATAGTATATGCTGAATCTTAGGTGATTTTTACTATATCTCCAGGTGTTATATAACTATGGATTATAGTTTTTTTTATTGCCTTTTCTTCATTTATGTAAGTGGAGTGCATCCAGTTACAAGAAAACTAGTTAATTGCATTTCTTGTTGTGGCTTAAATCGGGTTTATACTGTCTGCCCTTCTGTTTAGTTGTCCAGCAAAATGATTTTATTTATTCGTCGATGATGAGATCGGGAAAGCTAATATTACTAAACGTTTGATAGACTGTTGTTAAAGAGGGAAGTCGCCATCTGGGGTTAAAAGTACAGGAACATTACACACAATTTCGGCAAGTTCTTTTGCACGTGTTTCACCTGACGTCAAATGACGTATTTAACACCGAGAGAAACTTGCATGATTTATATTACTCGGACTGCTATCCTCATCTGCCTTTTACCATTTGAAGCGATTTGGATTCAAGAAAAAACGGACGATTTTGGCAAATCAAAAAGGTGTCATTGTACCCCCCAAGACAGTACAAGACCGCGTGTTGCAAACCAAACCTCGCAGAATCTTAAAGAGTTGGAATGGGACGCACCTCCACCACCCACCGTATTCTTCCGTCTTGATTCCTTCAGGTGATCATTTTTTTCCGGTTTCTACAGAACAATTTAAATGACAAAATATTTGACTCTGTACAGTCAGCCGAAAAATACCTCACACAACCTTCTTCCAAAAAAAGACAAGTTTCTATAAAAATGGCAGAAAAAAAAGCTTGCAGCATATCTGTCTATATCTCTGAGATGAGGTATTATGATTACTTGCATTGTTTACATTATTCGGACTGTTATCCTCACCTTCATTGCCATATTCACAAAGCTTCGGCCGTTGTACGCCCCAACCTTCGTCAGGTGATTGGATCTCTGAGATGAGGTATTATGATTAGTTGCATTATTTACATTATTCGGACTGTTATCCTCACCTTCATTGCCATATTCACAACCTTTCGGGAATTGTACATCCCGGCCTTCTTCAGGTGATTGGAATTTCGACCCGAACCCTTTATTTCGTCCACCGACCAATCATAAAAATGTATCAATATGGGAACCAGTAATAAGGAGTCATAGAGAGAAGAAATGAATAAAAAAAAACTGCAGTATAAGCTCTGATAAAAAGTGCACTAATAATAGGGAAAATTGCAATATGAGTACTGGTAAAAAATGTTGCTGAGACATTAGGTTTATAAGTCCCAAAAATTCATACACTGATATCTGCAAGGTCCCAGGGGGTTAAGACTTTGGTTAGATCCGGTGACTAGATCCAAAAAGTTGTGAGTTTAATACAAAACTTGGAGAATTAACAAAACTTGGAGAGCTGAGTTAAAGGAAGAGGCATACCACGTGGAACTAGAACAATCTACCCAGGTGGACGAAATAAGGGTTTGGTTCTAAATTCCAATCATTTGACCGAAACGTTGCGAATATGGCAATGAAGATGAAGAGAACCGTCCGAATAATGTAAATAATGCAAGTAGCCAATGAATATTTCCTGCTTGAACACAAATGAGTAACTTTCATTACGTGTTTACCAATTAAAACGTCATGTAAATATGGTCTTAAACTTTGACCAGATAATATTTAAATTAAGTTCCCAGTATTCAAATTTTCCCTAATACTAAAAGAAATTTGGAAATTTTATTTTTCCTTTTCTTGTTTTCATTGTTCGAAGGCTACTCAAATTGAGTGGTTGAGTCTAACAATGCAAAAGATATATTGTTCCTTTATTTTCATTGGCCTTAAGATTTTAGCCAGCTGTCATTATTAGTATCTTTACCTAGTGTAAGATATTCGAATGGAAAGTCTCTGAGAAAAAAAAATTGTTAATCATCTAATGAGTAAATGTGAAAATGGCCAAGCAATGACTGAACAATAATAAAAATAAGAACTAGACGAGATATCCCGAGACATGAACAGTGGAACGAGAACAGGCGACCCTCGGAGATCAAATAAAGGGCTCAGTTCAGAATTCCTTGTATATTACATAGGTCGATATACACCGGAGGAAGGCTGGAGAGCGAACAATAACTGAATACTAAATAAAAATACGAACTAGACGTGATATCCCGAGACATGAACAGTGGAACGAGAACAGGCTACCCCCGTAAATTAAATAAAGTGTTCAGGTCAGAATTCCTTGTAGATTACTGTTATGGTCCAATATCCTCGCAACGCGGTTATGGTCCAAGGTAGAACCAAGTTAGAACAACACGAACACAAGCGTAGTAAATAACAAAGATATATTACAACAGAAATATAATACCATAAGTTGAAGGTGTTAGTATTAACTGTCTGTCTGGATTAGAGTGAACTAATATGTCCTGAGTCGTTAGGTCTCAACTCATTCCTCGATATTTAACAACCCTCACACGTGGGTCGAATGTGGCACAAGGCCGGTTTAATGTGGGCTCCCCGAGCCCGTAGGCTAGGCCAAAAATATGCCCATTTAGAACACGTATAAACGGGTTCAGGGACTGTCTACCTCCCCAGACGACACTTTGCCCTGCGGCAAAGCCTCGTCCGGGTTCCTCTCTGCCAAAACAGAGAGTTCGACAAGAGTCGCGCACAGTCAGAGACTGCGACTAGACTCATTCCTCGATATTTAACAACCCTCCCACGTGGGTCGAATGTGGCACAACGCCGGTTTAATGTGGGCTCCCGAGTCCGTAGGCTCGGCCAAAAATATGCCCATTTAAAACCCGTATGAACGGGTTCAGGCACTGTCTACCTCCCCGGACGATACTTTGCCCTGCGGCAAAGCCTCGTCCGGGTTCCTCTCTGCCAAAGTAGAGAGTTCGACAGGAGTCGCGCACAGTCTGAGACTGCGACTCGACTCATTTCTCTTCCTCTCTCTCAGAGAAGCGCAGTATTTATAGAGTCAGGAAGAGTCCATTATCGTTATAGGTAAGTTCCCATAACAATTACCTAGATCGTTATACACCTGAGGAAGGCTGGAGGGCGAGCAATAAGTGAATACTAAATGAAAATAAGAACTAGACGAGATAACCCGACACATGGGCAGTGGAACGAGAACAGTCTACTCCAGTAGATTAAATAAAGGGTTCAGTTCAGAATCCCTTGTAGATTACCTAGATCGGTATACACCTGAGGAAGGCTAGGGGGCGAGCAATAAGTGAATACTAAATGAAAATAGGAACTAGACGAGATATCCCGAGACATTGGCAGTGGAACGAGAACAGTCTACTCCCGTAGATTAAATAAAGGGTTCAGTTCAGAATTCCTTTTAGATTACCTAGATCGGTATACACCTGAGGAAGGCTAGGGGGCGAGCAATAAGTGAATACTAAATGCAAATAAGAACTAGACGAGATATCCCGAGACATGAGCAGTGGAACGAGAGCAGTCTACCAACGGAGATTAAATAAAGGCTTCAGTTCAGAATTCCTTTTAGATTACCTATATCGATGTACACCTAAGGAAGGCTGGTGGGCGAGCAATAAGTGAATACTAAATGCAAATAAGAACTAGACGAGATATCCCGAGACATTGGCAGTGGAACGAGAACAGTCTACCCCGTAGATTAAATAAAGGGTTCAGTTCAGAATTCCTTTTAGATTACCTAGATCGGTATACACCTGAGGAAGGCTGGTGGGCGAGCAATAAGTGAATACTAAATGCAAATAAGAACTAGACGAGATATCCCGAGACATGAGCAGTGGAACGAGAACAGTCTACCCCCGGAGATTAAATAAAGGATCCAGTTCAGAATTCCTTTTAGATTACCTAGACCGGTATACACCTGAGGAAGGCTGGAGGGCGAGCAATAAGTGAATACTAAATGAAAATAAGAAAAAGACGGGATATCCCGAGACATGGGCAGTGGTACGAGAACAGTCTACTTCCGTAGATTAAATAAAGGGTTCAGTTCAGAATTCCTTTTAGATTACCTAGATCGGTATACACCTGAGGAAGGCTAGGGGGCGAGCAATAAGTGAATACTAAATAAAAAATAAGAACTAGACGAGATATCCCGAGACATTGGCAGTGGAACGAGAACAGTCTACTCCCGTAGATTAAATAAAGGGTTCAGTTCAGAATCCCTTGTAGATTACCTAGATTGGTATACACCTGAGGAAGGCTAGCGGGCGAGCAATAAGTGAATACTAAATAAAAAATAAGAACTAGACGAGATATCCCGAGACATTGGCAGTGGAACGAGAACAGTATACTCCCGTAGATTAAATAAAGGGTTCAGTTCAGAATTCCTTTTAGATTAACTAGATCGGTATACACCTGAGGAAGGCTGGCGGGCGAGCAATAAGTGAATACTAAATGAAAATAAGAACTAGACGAGATATCCCGAGACATGGGCAGTGGAACGAGAGCCGTCTACCAACGGAGATTAAATAAAGGCTTCAGTTCAGAATTCCTTTTAGATTACCTAGATCGGTATAAACCTGAGGAAGGCTGGAGGGCGAGCAATAAGTGAATACTAAATGCAAATAAGAACTAGACGAGATATCCCGAGACATTGGCAGTGGAACGAGAACAGTCTACCCCGTAGATTAAATAAAGGGTTCAGTTCAGAATTCCTTTTAGATTACCTATATCGATGTACACCTAAGGAAGGCTGGTGGGCAAGCAATAAGTGAATACTAAATGCAAATAAGAACTAGACGAGATATCCCGAGACATTGGCAGTGGAACGAGAACAGTCTACCCCGTAGATTAAATAAAGGGTTCAGTTCAGAATTCCTTTTAGATTACCTAGATCGGTATACACCTGAGGAAGGCTGGTGGGCGAGCAATAAGTGAATACTAAATGCAAATAAGAACTAGACGAGATATCCCGAGACATGAGCAGTGGAACGAGAACAGTCTACCCCCGGAGATTAAATAAAGGATCCAGTTCAGAATTCCTTTTAGATTACCTAGACCGGTATACACCTGAGGAAGGCTGGAGGGCGAGCAATAAGTGAATACTAAATGAAAATAAGAAAAAGACGGGATATCCCGAGACATGGGCAGTGGTACGAGAACAGTCTACTTCCGTAGATTAAATAAAGGGTTCAGTTCAGAATTCCTTTTAGATTACCTAGATCGGTATACACCTGAGGAAGGCTAGGGGGCGAGCAATAAGTGAATACTAAATAAAAAATAAGAACTAGACGAGATATCCCGAGACATTGGCAGTGGAACGAGAACAGTCTACTCCCGTAGATTAAATAAAGGGTTCAGTTCAGAAACCCTTGTAGATTACCTAGATTGGTATACACCTGAGGAAGGCTAGCGGGCGAGCAATAAGTGAATACTAAATAGAAAATAAGAACTAGACGAGATATCCCGAGACATTGGCAGTGGAACGAGAACAGTCTACTCCCGTAGATTAAATAAAGGGTTCAGTTCAGAATCCCTTGTAGATTACCTAGATTGGTATACACCTGAGGAAGGCTAGCGGGCGAGCAATAAGTGAATACTAAATAAAAAATAAGAACTAGACGAGATATCCCGAGACATTGGCAGTGGAACGAGAACAGTATACTCCCGTAGATTAAATAAAGGGTTCAGTTCAGAATTCCTTTTAGATGAACTAGATCGGTATACACCTGAGGAAGGCTGGCGGGCGAGCAATAAGTGAATACTAAATGAAAATAAGAACTAGACGAGATATCCCGAGACATGGGCAGTGGAACGAGAACAGTCTACTCCCGTAGATTAAATAAAGGGTTCAGTTCAGAATTCCTTTTAGATTACCTAGATCGGTATACACCTGAGGAAGGCTAGGGGGCGAGCAATAAGTGAATACTAAATGAAAATAAGAACTAGACGAGATATCCCGAGACATGAGCAGTGGAACGAGAGCCGTCTACCAACGGAGATTAAATAAAGGCTTCAGTTCAGAATTCCTTTTAGATTACCTACATCGGTATACACCTGAGGAAGGCTAGGGGGCGAGCAATAAGTGAATACTAAAGCAAATAAGAACTAGACGAGATATCCCGAGACATGGGCAGTGGAACGAGAACAGTCTACTCCCAGAGATTAAATAAAGGGTTCAGTTCAGAATTCCTTTTAGATTACCTAGATCGGTATACACCTGAGGAAGGCTAGGGGGCGAGCAATAAGTGAATACTAAAGCAAATAAGAACTAGACGAGATATCCCGAGACATTGGCAGTGGAACGAGAACAGTCTACTCCCGTAGATTAAATAAAGGGTTCAGTTCAGAATTTCTTTTAGATTACCTAGATCGGTATACACCTGAGGAAGGCTAGGGGGCAAGCAATAAGTAAATACTAAATGAAAATATGAACTAGATGAGATATCCCGAGACATGAGCAGTGGAACGAGAACAGTCTACCCCCGGAGATTAAATAAAGGGTTCAGTTCAGAATTCCTTTTAGATTACCTAGATCGGTATACACCTGAGGAAGGCTAGGGGGAGAGCAATAAGTGAATACTAAATGAAAATAAGAACTAGACGAGATATCCCGAGACATGGGCAGTGGAACGAGAACAGTCTACTCCCGTAGATTAAATAAAGGGTTCAGTTCAGAATTCCTTTTAGATTACCTAGATCGGTATACACCTGAGGAAGGCTAGGGGGCGAGCAATAAGTGAATACTAAATGAAAATAAGAACTAGACGAGATATCCCGAGACATGAGCAGTGGAACGAGAGCCGTCTACCAACGGAGATTAAATAAAGGCTTCAGTTCAGAATTCCTTTTAGATTACCTACATCGGTATACACCTGAGGAAGGCTAGGGGGCGAGCAATAAGTGAATACTAAAGCAAATAAGAACTAGACGAGATATCCCGAGACATGGGCAGTGGAACGAGAACAGTCTACTCCCAGAGATTAAATAAAGGGTTCAGTTCAGAATTCCTTTTAGATTACCTAGATCGGTATACACCTGAGGAAGGCTAGGGGGCGAGCAATAAGTGAATACTAAAGCAAATAAGAACTAGACGAGATATCCCGAGACATTGGCAGTGGAACGAGAACAGTCTACTCCCGTAGATTAAATAAAGGGTTCAGTTCAGAATTTCTTTTAGATTACCTAGATCGGTATACACCTGAGGAAGGCTAGGGGGCAAGCAATAAGTAAATACTAAATGAAAATATGAACTAGATGAGATATCCCGAGACATGAGCAGTGGAACGAGAACAGTCTACCCCCGGAGATTAAATAAAGGGTTCAGTTCAGAATTCCTTTTAGATTACCTAGATCGGTATACACCTGAGGAAGGCTAGGGGGAGAGCAATAAGTGAATACTAAATGCAAATAAGAACTAGACGAGATATCCCGAGACATGGGCAGTGGAACGAGAACAGTCTACTCCCAGAGATTAAATAAAGGGTCCAGTTCAGAATTCCTTTTAGATTACCTACATCGGTATACACCTAAGGAAGGCTGGAGGGCGAGCAATAAGTGAATACTAAATGAAAATAAAAACTAGACGAGATATCCCGAGACATGCGCTGTGGAACGAGAACAGTCTACTCCCGTAGATTAAATAAAGGGTTCAGTTCAGAATTCCTTTTAGATTACCTAGATCGGTATACACCTGAGGAAGGCTAGGGGGCAAGCAATAAGTAAATACTAAATGAAAATATGAACTAGATGAGATATCCCGAGACATGAGCAGTGGAACGAGAACAGTCTACTCCCGTAGATTAAATAAAGGGTTCAGTTCAGAATTCCTTTTAGATTACCTAGATCGGTATACACCTGACGAAGGCTAGGGGGCGAGCAATAAGTGAATACTAAATAAAAATAAGAACTAGACGAGATATCCCGAGACATGGGCAGTGGAACGAGAACAGTCTACTCCCGTAGATTAAATAAAGGGTTCAGTTCAGAATTCCTTTTAGATTACCTAGATCGGTATACACCTGAGGAAGGCTGGAGGGCGAGCAATAAGTGAATACTAAATGAAAATAAGAACTAGACGAGATATCCCGTGACATGAGCAGTGGAACGAGAACAGTCTACTCCCGTATATTAAATAAAGGGTTCAGTTCAGAATTCCTTTTAGATTACCTAGATCGGTATACACCTGAGGAAGGCTGGTGGGCGAGCAATAAGTGAATACTAAATGCAAATAAGAACTAGACGAGATATCCCGAGACATGAGCAGTGGAACGAGAACAGTCTACCCCCGGAGATTAAATAAAGGATCCAGTTCAGAATTCCTTTTAGATTACCTAGACCGGTATACACCTGAGGAAGGCTGGAGGGCGAGCAATAAGTGAATACTAAATGAAAATAAGAAAAAGACGGGATATCCCGAGACATGGGCAGTGGTACGAGAACAGTCTACTTCCGTAGATTAAATAAAGGGTTCAGTTCAGAATTCCTTTTAGATTACCTAGATCGGTATACACCTGAGGAAGGCTAGGGGGCGAGCAATAAGTGAATACTAAATAAAAAATAAGAACTAGACGAGATATCCCGAGACATTGGCAGTGGAACGAGAACAGTCTACTCCCGTAGATTAAATAAAGGGTTCAGTTCAGAATCCCTTGTAGATTACCTAGATTGGTATACACCTGAGGAAGGCTAGCGGGCGAGCAATAAGTGAATACTAAATAGAAAATAAGAACTAGACGAGATATCCCGAGACATTGGCAGTGGAACGAGAACAGTCTACTCCCGTAGATTAAATAAAGGGTTCAGTTCAGAATCCCTTGTAGATTACCTAGATTGGTATACACCTGAGGAAGGCTAGCGGGCGAGCAATAAGTGAATACTAAATAAAGAATAAGAACTAGACGAGATATCCCGAGACATTGGCAGTGGAACGAGAACAGTATACTCCCGTAGATTAAATAAAGGGTTCAGTTCAGAATTCCTTTTAGATTAACTAGATCGGTATACACCTGAGGAAGGCTGGCGGGCGAGCAATAAGTGAATACTAAAGCAAATAAGAACTAGACGAGATATCCCGAGACATGAGCAGTGGAACGAGAGCCGTCTACCAACGGAGATTAAATAAAGGCTTCAGTTCAGAATTCCTTTTAGATTACCTACATCGGTATACACCTGAGGAAGGCTAGGGGGCGAGCAATAAGTGAATACTAAAGCAAATAAGAACTAGACGAGATATCCCGAGACATGGGCAGTGGAACGAGAACAGTCTACTCCCAGAGATTAAATAAAGGGTTCAGTTCAGAATTCCTTTTAGATTACCTAGATCGGTATACACCTGAGGAAGGCTAGGGGGCGAGCAATAAGTGAATACTAAAGCAAATAAGAACTAGACGAGATATCCCGAGACATTGGCAGTGGAACGAGAACAGTCTACTCCCGTAGATTAAATAAAGGGTTCAGTTCAGAATTTCTTTTAGATTACCTAGATCGGTATACACCTGAGGAAGGCTAGGGGGCAAGCAATAAGTAAATACTAAATGAAAATATGAACTAGATGAGATATCCCGAGACATGAGCAGTGGAACGAGAACAGTCTACCCCCGGAGATTAAATAAAGGGTTCAGTTCAGAATTCCTTTTAGATTACCTAGATCGGTATACACCTGAGGAAGGCTAGGGGGAGAGCAATAAGTGAATACTAAATGAAAATAAGAACTAGACGAGATATCCCGAGACATGGGCAGTGGAACGAGAACAGTCTACTCCCGTAGATTAAATAAAGGGTTCAGTTCAGAATTCCTTTTAGATTACCTAGATCGGTATACACCTGAGGAAGGCTAGGGGGCGAGCAATAAGTGAATACTAAATGAAAATAAGAACTAGACGAGATATCCCGAGACATGAGCAGTGGAACGAGAGCCGTCTACCAACGGAGATTAAATAAAGGCTTCAGTTCAGAATTCCTTTTAGATTACCTACATCGGTATACACCTGAGGAAGGCTAGGGGGCGAGCAATAAGTGAATACTAAAGCAAATAAGAACTAGACGAGATATCCCGAGACATGGGCAGTGGAACGAGAACAGTCTACTCCCAGAGATTAAATAAAGGGTTCAGTTCAGAATTCCTTTTAGATTACCTAGATCGGTATACACCTGAGGAAGGCTAGGGGGCGAGCAATAAGTGAATACTAAAGCAAATAAGAACTAGACGAGATATCCCGAGACATTGGCAGTGGAACGAGAACAGTCTACTCCCGTAGATTAAATAAAGGGTTCAGTTCAGAATTTCTTTTAGATTACCTAGATCGGTATACACCTGAGGAAGGCTAGGGGGCAAGCAATAAGTAAATACTAAATGAAAATATGAACTAGATGAGATATCCCGAGACATGAGCAGTGGAACGAGAACAGTCTACCCCCGGAGATTAAATAAAGGGTTCAGTTCAGAATTCCTTTTAGATTACCTAGATCGGTATACACCTGAGGAAGGCTAGGGGGAGAGCAATAAGTGAATACTAAATGCAAATAAGAACTAGACGAGATATCCCGAGACATTGGCAGTGGAACGAGAACAGTCTACTCCCAGAGATTAAATAAAGGGTCCAGTTCAGAATTCCTTTTAGATTACCTACATCGGTATACACCTAAGGAAGGCTGGAGGGCGAGCAATAAGTGAATACTAAATGAAAATAAAAACTAGACGAGATATCCCGAGACATGCGCTGTGGAACGAGAGCCGTCTACCAACGGAGATTAAATAAAGGGTTCAGTTCAGAATTCCTTTTAGATTACCTACATCGGTATACACCTGAGGAAGGCTAGGGGGCGAGCAATAAGTGAATACTAAAGCAAATAAGAACTAGACGAGATATCCCGAGACATGGGCAGTGGAACGAGAACAGTCTACTCCCAGAGATTAAATAAAGGGTTCAGTTCAGAATTCCTTTTAGATTACCTAGATCGGTATACACCTGAGGAAGGCTAGGGGGCGAGCAATAAGTGAATACTAAAGCAAATAAGAACTAGACGAGATATCCCGAGACATTGGCAGTGGAACGAGAACAGTCTACTCCCGTAGATTAAATAAAGGGTTCAGTTCAGAATTTCTTTTAGATTACCTAGATCGGTATACACCTGAGGAAGGCTAGGGGGCAAGCAATAAGTAAATACTAAATGAAAATATGAACTAGATGAGATATCCCGAGACATGAGCAGTGGAACGAGAACAGTCTACCCCCGGAGATTAAATAAAGGGTTCAGTTCAGAATTCCTTTTAGATTACCTAGATCGGTATACACCTGAGGAAGGCTAGGGGGAGAGCAATAAGTGAATACTAAATGCAAATAAGAACTAGACGAGATATCCCGAGACATGGGCAGTGGAACGAGAACAGTCTACTCCCAGAGATTAAATAAAGGGTCCAGTTCAGAATTCCTTTTAGATTACCTACATCGGTATACACCTAAGGAAGGCTGGAGGGCGAGCAATAAGTGAATACTAAATGAAAATAAAAACTAGACGAGATATCCCGAGACATGCGCTGTGGAACGAGAACAGTCTACTCCCGTAGATTAAATAAAGGGTTCAGTTCAGAATTCCTTTTAGATTACCTAGATCGGTATACACCTGAGGAAGGCTAGGGGGCAAGCAATAAGTAAATACTAAATGAAAATATGAACTAGATGAGATATCCCGAGACATGAGCAGTGGAACGAGAACAGTCTACTCCCGTAGATTAAATAAAGGGTTCAGTTCAGAATTCCTTTTAGATTACCTAGATCGGTATACACCTGACGAAGGCTAGGGGGCGAGCAATAAGTGAATACTAAATAAAAATAAGAACTAGACGAGATATCCCGAGACATGGGCAGTGGAACGAGAACAGTCTACTCCCGTAGATTAAATAAAGGGTTCAGTTCAGAATTCCTTTTAGATTACCTAGATCGGTATACACCTGAGGAAGGCTGGAGGGCGAGCAATAAGTGAATACTAAATGAAAATAAGAACTAGACGAGATATCCCGTGACATGAGCAGTGGAACGAGAACAGTCTACTCCCGTATATTAAATAAAGGGTTCAGTTCAGAATTCCTTTTAGATTACCTAGATCGGTATACACCTGAGGAAGGCTGGTGGGCGAGCAATAAGTGAATACTAAATGCAAATAAGAACTAGACGAGATATCCCGAGACATGAGCAGTGGAACGAGAACAGTCTACCCCCGGAGATTAAATAAAGGATCCAGTTCAGAATTCCTTTTAGATTACCTAGACCGGTATACACCTGAGGAAGGCTGGAGGGCGAGCAATAAGTGAATACTAAATGAAAATAAGAAAAAGACGGGATATCCCGAGACATGGGCAGTGGTACGAGAACAGTCTACTTCCGTAGATTAAATAAAGGGTTCAGTTCAGAATTCCTTTTAGATTACCTAGATCGGTATACACCTGAGGAAGGCTAGGGGGCGAGCAATAAGTGAATACTAAATAAAAAATAAGAACTAGACGAGATATCCCGAGACATTGGCAGTGGAACGAGAACAGTCTACTCCCGTAGATTAAATAAAGGGTTCAGTTCAGAATCCCTTGTAGATTACCTAGATTGGTATACACCTGAGGAAGGCTAGCGGGCGAGCAATAAGTGAATACTAAATAGAAAATAAGAACTAGACGAGATATCCCGAGACATTGGCAGTGGAACGAGAACAGTCTACTCCCGTAGATTAAATAAAGGGTTCAGTTCAGAATCCCTTGTAGATTACCTAGATTGGTATACACCTGAGGAAGGCTAGCGGGCGAGCAATAAGTGAATACTAAATAAAGAATAAGAACTAGACGAGATATCCCGAGACATTGGCAGTGGAACGAGAACAGTATACTCCCGTAGATTAAATAAAGGGTTCAGTTCAGAATTCCTTTTAGATTAACTAGATCGGTATACACCTGAGGAAGGCTGGCGGGCGAGCAATAAGTGAATACTAAAGCAAATAAGAACTAGACGAGATATCCCGAGACATGAGCAGTGGAACGAGAGCCGTCTACCAACGGAGATTAAATAAAGGCTTCAGTTCAGAATTCCTTTTAGATTACCTACATCGGTATACACCTGAGGAAGGCTAGGGGGCGAGCAATAAGTGAATACTAAAGCAAATAAGAACTAGACGAGATATCCCGAGACATGGGCAGTGGAACGAGAACAGTCTACTCCCAGAGATTAAATAAAGGGTTCAGTTCAGAATTCCTTTTAGATTACCTAGATCGGTATACACCTGAGGAAGGCTAGGGGGCGAGCAATAAGTGAATACTAAAGCAAATAAGAACTAGACGAGATATCCCGAGACATTGGCAGTGGAACGAGAACAGTCTACTCCCGTAGATTAAATAAAGGGTTCAGTTCAGAATTTCTTTTAGATTACCTAGATCGGTATACACCTGAGGAAGGCTAGGGGGCAAGCAATAAGTAAATACTAAATGAAAATATGAACTAGATGAGATATCCCGAGACATGAGCAGTGGAACGAGAACAGTCTACCCCCGGAGATTAAATAAAGGGTTCAGTTCAGAATTCCTTTTAGATTACCTAGATCGGTATACACCTGAGGAAGGCTAGGGGGAGAGCAATAAGTGAATACTAAATGAAAATAAGAACTAGACGAGATATCCCGAGACATGGGCAGTGGAACGAGAACAGTCTACTCCCGTAGATTAAATAAAGGGTTCAGTTCAGAATTCCTTTTAGATTACCTAGATCGGTATACACCTGAGGAAGGCTAGGGGGCGAGCAATAAGTGAATACTAAATGAAAATAAGAACTAGACGAGATATCCCGAGACATGAGCAGTGGAACGAGAGCCGTCTACCAACGGAGATTAAATAAAGGCTTCAGTTCAGAATTCCTTTTAGATTACCTACATCGGTATACACCTGAGGAAGGCTAGGGGGCGAGCAATAAGTGAATACTAAAGCAAATAAGAACTAGACGAGATATCCCGAGACATGGGCAGTGGAACGAGAACAGTCTACTCCCAGAGATTAAATAAAGGGTTCAGTTCAGAATTCCTTTTAGATTACCTAGATCGGTATACACCTGAGGAAGGCTAGGGGGCGAGCAATAAGTGAATACTAAAGCAAATAAGAACTAGACGAGATATCCCGAGACATTGGCAGTGGAACGAGAACAGTCTACTCCCGTAGATTAAATAAAGGGTTCAGTTCAGAATTTCTTTTAGATTACCTAGATCGGTATACACCTGAGGAAGGCTAGGGGGCAAGCAATAAGTAAATACTAAATGAAAATATGAACTAGATGAGATATCCCGAGACATGAGCAGTGGAACGAGAACAGTCTACCCCCGGAGATTAAATAAAGGGTTCAGTTCAGAATTCCTTTTAGATTACCTAGATCGGTATACACCTGAGGAAGGCTAGGGGGAGAGCAATAAGTGAATACTAAATGCAAATAAGAACTAGACGAGATATCCCGAGACATTGGCAGTGGAACGAGAACAGTCTACTCCCAGAGATTAAATAAAGGGTCCAGTTCAGAATTCCTTTTAGATTACCTACATCGGTATACACCTAAGGAAGGCTGGAGGGCGAGCAATAAGTGAATACTAAATGAAAATAAAAACTAGACGAGATATCCCGAGACATGCGCTGTGGAACGAGAACAGTCTACTCCCGTAGATTAAATAAAGGGTTCAGTTCAGAATTCCTTTTAGATTACCTAGATCGGTATACACCTGAGGAAGGCTAGGGGGCAAGCAATAAGTAAATACTAAATGAAAATATGAACTAGATGAGATATCCCGAGACATGAGCAGTGGAACGAGAACAGTCTACTCCCGTAGATTAAATAAAGGGTTCAGTTCAGAATTCCTTTTAGATTACCTAGATCGGTATACACCTGACGAAGGCTAGGGGGCGAGCAATAAGTGAATACTAAATAAAAATAAGAACTAGACGAGATATCCCGAGACATGGGCAGTGGAACGAGAACAGTCTACTCCCGTAGATTAAATAAAGGGTTCAGTTCAGAATTCCTTTTAGATTACCTAGATCGGTATACACCTGAGGAAGGCTGGAGGGCGAGCAATAAGTGAATACTAAATGAAAATAAGAACTAGACGAGATATCCCGTGACATGAGCAGTGGAACGAGAACAGTCTACTCCCGTATATTAAATAAAGGGTTCAGTTCAGAATTCCTTTTAGATTACCGAAATCGGTATACACCTGAGGAACGCTAGGGGGCGAGCAATAAGTGAATACTAAATGAAAATAAGAACTAGACGAGATATCCCGAGGCATGGGCAGTGGAACGAGAACAGGCTACACCCGGAGATTAAATAAAGGATTCAGTTCAGAATTCCTTTTAGATTACCTAGATCGGTATACACCTGAGGAAGGCTAGGGGGCGAGCAATAAGTGAATACTAAAGCAAATAAGAACTAGACGAGATATCCCGAGACATTGGCAGTGGAACGAGAACAGTCTACTCCCGTAGATTAAATAAAGGGTTCAGTTCAGAATTTCTTTTAGATTACCTAGATCGGTATACACCTGAGGAAGGCTAGGGGGCAAGCAATAAGTAAATACTAAATGAAAATATGAACTAGATGAGATATCCCGAGACATGAGCAGTGGAACGAGAACAGTCTACCCCCGGAGATTAAATAAAGGGTTCAGTTCAGAATTCCTTTTAGATTACCTAGATCGGTATACACCTGAGGAAGGCTAGGGGGAGAGCAATAAGTGAATACTAAATGCAAATAAGAACTAGACGAGATATCCCGAGACATGGGCAGTGGAACGAGAACAGTCTACTCCCAGAGATTAAATAAAGGGTCCAGTTCAGAATTCCTTTTAGATTACCTACATCGGTATACACCTAAGGAAGGCTGGAGGGCGAGCAATAAGTGAATACTAAATGAAAATAAAAACTAGACGAGATATCCCGAGACATGCGCTGTGGAACGAGAACAGTCTACTCCCGTAGATTAAATAAAGGGTTCAGTTCAGAATTCCTTTTAGATTACCTAGATCGGTATACACCTGAGGAAGGCTAGGGGGCAAGCAATAAGTAAATACTAAATGAAAATATGAACTAGATGAGATATCCCGAGACATGAGCAGTGGAACGAGAACAGTCTACTCCCGTAGATTAAATAAAGGGTTCAGTTCAGAATTCCTTTTAGATTACCTAGATCGGTATACACCTGACGAAGGCTAGGGGGCGAGCAATAAGTGAATACTAAATAAAAATAAGAACTAGACGAGATATCCCGAGACATGGGCAGTGGAACGAGAACAGTCTACTCCCGTAGATTAAATAAAGGGTTCAGTTCAGAATTCCTTTTAGATTACCTAGATCGGTATACACCTGAGGAAGGCTGGAGGGCGAGCAATAAGTGAATACTAAATGAAAATAAGAACTAGACGAGATATCCCGTGACATGAGCAGTGGAACGAGAACAGTCTACTCCCGTATATTAAATAAAGGGTTCAGTTCAGAATTCCTTTTAGATTACCGAAATCGGTATACACCTGAGGAAGGCTAGGGGGCGAGCAATAAGTGAATACTAAATGAAAATAAGAACTAGACGAGATATCCCGAGGCATGGGCAGTGGAACGAGAACAGGCTACACCCGGAGATTAAATAAAGGATTCAGTTCTGAATTCCCTTTATCTTGTCCAAATAGATATACACGAAAAGTTGTAATCACAAAACAAATATTAGGACAATAGTCCGAAAGTAAATAGTGTAAATAATGATAACTCTTCATCCCAGGAACTCAGACAGAAAATACGAAACTTGGTCAAAAGAATAAGTGTTTTAGTATCTTTACGTTGTGTAAGATATTAAAATGGAAAGGCCAGACGTTATAATATTCGAAATGAAAAGACAAAAAAAGAATTCTTCATCATCTCACGGATGTGGTTGGTTTACAATTATTATCGAAGGACAAGAAAGAATTCGTCGTCCTGATCAACAAGTTGCAATAATTCAATGGCGATATAGAACAAAAAATCATCAATGTTCGTAATGAACCAAAGAAAGCCTGTGGCACAGATGCACTCGGCATAGCATCTACCCAACTAACAAAATGAGGTTCGAATATGACGTTATTTCTAACCATTTGTTTAATATCAGATGCTGGGTGGAATTGAGTCAAAGTGGAAAAGCTACAAAGATGGTCGAATATGGCATATTTTCTAATTTGTAACAACGGCTTCTTTTTCTTGAGCTGCATTCTGCATCCGTAAGGGTTTTAATCTGGTGCAATGATTGGCTGGTGTCTTTCTTGACAACCCATGGAATCCCACCAACACCGACAAAATTTTCTTGGGCAGACTACTTGAAATTCTCGTTCTATATCCCTTCGGATCTTTTAAAAAATTTACAACAGCAATTTTACGACGTCCAATCTCACCAGTGTGATGTCATGTTGATGGAGGTCTTACATTTGCAACCTTTCAACTCTGTCAACTTTGCAGACTTTGTCATGTGTTTACTTAATGTATAGCACGAGATACTTTTAGGAAATGCTGACTGCGTTAATGCATCAACACAAATGACTAAATTTCATTACATTGTTTACCAATTAAAGCTTCGTTGAAATATGTTCTTGAACTTTTGAGCAGCAGGTATTTAACCTAATTCCCCAGTATTCAATTTTTCCCTGTGAAATACTAAAATACGTTTTTCATTTTCATTTTTCTATATCTTCTTTTCATTTATCAAAGCTCTACACAAAGAAGCGGTTGAGTCTAAAGATATATTTCTTTCATTATTTTCATTGGCTTTACATTTTGGCTAACCTAGTGTACGTCATTCTGTAAAAATAATTTTATTTCTTCGTCAAGGATGTGACTAAAAAAACGCAGCATTATTAAGTGCCCCTTTAATGTTTGATTATTTAAAGGATGTTGCTAGAGAGGAAAATGTCAAACGATGACAGCAAATGGCATTATTTCTAACCATTTGTTTAATATTACATGCTGGATAGGATAATTTCAAAAAGGAAATGCTACAACGTTGGTCGAACATGACATTATTTTTAACCATTTGTTTACTATTAGTTGCTGAATGGAATTGAGTCAAAGAGGAAAAGCTACAACGATGGTCGAACATGGCATCGTTGCTAACCATTTGTTTAATATTAGGTGCTGAATGGAATTGAGTCAAAGAGGAAAAGCTACAACGATGGTCGAACATGGCATCATTTCTAACCATTTGTTTAATATTAGATGCTGGGTAGAATAGTTTTAAAGAAGTTAATCGTCAAAGATGGTCCTAAGTTCCTCGAACACAAAATTTCGCCAAGTTGCTTTAGAAATTTTCACTCTATTTCAAACTACTTCGTCAACATATCTGCGTGAGTAATTTTTGTGTGTGTGTGCGTGTGTTTGGGTGTGTTTGTGTGTGTGCGCGCGCGTGTGTGTGTGTGTATTATTCTAATGGCTGCCTGAATTTAAGGAGAAAATTGCTTCCCTCAAGATGCAAGAAAATGTCATATCAAACAGCGGTCAAAATGTCGGACAAACCATGGGAAACATTGTGCAACGTGCTAGGCACAATGGTATGACCAACCTGTTCATACTTTCAACTGGTAGGAACGATATGAACAACAATGTTACGGATACATCTCCCCGTTCTTTTTTCAAATAAGATCATTGCTTTCATCTTAAGGCCCCTTTATCTCAAATTATGGACCATTATTCTTCAACGGTCAATAAGCAGGAACTTTGGAAAAAAGGAAGCCCCTTATGAAAAAACGAATTAAAATTAAAGAAATACTAGTGAAAAATGAATAATAATTGATAAGGCTTCATCTAAGAAATTCAGACAACTTAAGACTATTACTACTTGGTGGAAAAGCAAGAGAAATAAGATGAAAGAAATACTATTCAAAAATGAATAATTGACAAGGCTTCATCTAAGAAATTCATGGAACTTCAGACTATTACTAATTGGTGGAAAAGCAAGAGAAATAAGATGAAAGAAATACTAGTGAAAAATGAATAATAATTGCCAAGGCTTCATCTAAGAAATTCAGACAACTTAAAACTATTACTACTTGGTGGAAAAGCAAGAGAAATAAGATGAAAGAAATAGTAGTCAAAAATGAATAATAATTGACAAGGCTTCATCTAAGATATTCAGACAACTTAAGACTTTTACTACTTGGTGGAAAAGCAAGAGAAATAAGATGAAAGAAATACTAGTCACAAATGAATAATATTTGACAAGGCTTCATCTAAGAAATTCAAACAACTTAAGACTATTACTACTTGGTGGAAAAGCAAAAGAAATAAAATGTAAGAAATACTAGTCAAAAATAAATAATAATTGACAAGGCTTCATTACTGAAATTCTCGCAACTCAAGACTTATTTTTATGTATAAACCTAAGAGAATTGAAGAACTAAATAGTAATAGAGAGTTACTAATTTACTATACTTTATCTTTGAATACAGACAAACTTTGAATGCTTCAAGATGTAATTCAAGGAAAATATAATGAAAGACGAATAAGAATGATTAATAATTAACAGTGTCACGTATAATAATCACACTAATATGACGCTTGAAAGATGGCGTAAAGGCAACAGAAACAAAGGGAGACGGAATAATGTAATATTATTACTACTAGGTTTAAAATAAGGTAAGGGTTTTAATAATCACAATTTGATAAAGAAAAAAAAAGCTTCATCACAGAAATTAAAAAACAAGATAGAAGATTTCTTCTTCTTTTTCTTTTTCTTCTTCTTTTTCTTTTCTTCTTCTTTCGCCACACACACATACCTAAACAAGTCTTCAAATTCCGACATGCTACGGATGCGTGAACGCACGAAAAATCTGTTTTCGTATTTGTAGATTTTCCATTCTTTTCAATTCCCACCCGCCCGCCTCTCAACCTCTCATTCTCTCTTTCTCTCTCTCTCTCTTTCTCTCTCATCCCTCTCACTCACATCCTCTCTCTCTCTCTCTCTCTATGTCTCTCTCAACTTATCTCTCCATTTTCTTCGCTACTGTCTCAGATTACGTTTGAACTATCACGCTATCCTCTCAACTACACTTGCCGGCCAAGGAGAACAGCAACCTCGGCCCCACTCCACCCCACCGCGCTTTTCACCCCAAGACCCAACAAACCACTTCCCACACAACTATTTTTAACATCTTATATAGGTGCATCCACCCGGTTGGTAACCGCCGGAAACTATGTAATATGGTGTCAAATTTGTAGATACGAAATTCTTTTATTCACTCGTTTCTACCCTCGTCATCCACCCACGTTCGACCAATGTCAAAGTTTAATATTTCCGAGGAAGTACCAAATCATTAAATGAACTTCCTTAATACATATATATATATATATATATATATATATATATATATATATATATATATATATATATATATATATTACAATGAATCATTCATATAAAAAGTAGATTAGTAAAGTTAATGATATAAAATGGCAAAATCATTTCGCAAACAAAATTTTAAAGGTGCATTAACCTATAAATCACTTGATGAATGTTATGATCCTTGTTTTTTTTTAATTATAAACTGTATAAGATCTTTCTTTAATATACTAGTACTTTCAACTATATATTCAGTCATCTTCAGTCATGGAAATTATTTTGTTTTTGATAAAATTCAGGAAGCATCCGAGACGAAAAATTAAATGCGAATCAAAATATTTTTTTTAATGTGTTATTATTAACGGATATAAACTTTTAGATGCGTATGTGTGTGTGTATGTGTGTGTGTGTGTGTTTTTGTGTGTCCACAAAGGGCTGCCTAAAAGTTATTGACTCGACCAAGTAGTTCACACACACACACACACACACACACACACACACACATATATATATATATATATATATATAGATATATATGTAGCTTCATTCGAGATGATCTAGATTTTCTGAATCATCTTCCCAAAGAAATAAACCATAATACTTATATGGTCTTAATGGATGTTTTGAACGTATATAGCAACATCCCACATGACCGCAGAATAGAGGTAATAAAATACTGGCTAGAAACGTTTCCCCATGAGCTACCAAATCGTATCAAAGGAAATTTCATCATAGAAACCCTAGAATTCGTCTTAAAAACAATTATTTCATGTTCAACGAAACACCCTACCGACAAAAATAAGGAACAGCCATGGGGACAAAGCTTGCACCAATCTATGCCAACATAGTCATGGGATAGCATGAAATAAAAATCTATGACAGAACCTTGGAAATCTATGGGAATGACTTCAGTTGCAGTATAAAAGAAAACTGGAAATTATATCTTAGATGATTGTTTCATTCTGGGAAATGAAAGTCTGGATAAACTGAAGACATTCCAAACCTGAATTAATAATATAAATCCTAACATCCAATTCACTATGGAGAGCAGCAACAACAAAAAAAACTTCCCTTTTTATATTCATAACAAAAACAAACACTAAACTAGAAACCGACATATACTTTTGTTATGGTCCAGGTTCCTTGTACCATGGTGATGGTCCAAGGTAGAACCAATGAGGAATAACTCGAACACAGGTATTGAATAACACAGATATATTACAAACAGAATATGCACAAAGAAGTAGACGTGTTAATAATAACAATCAGGTTAGGTTAGAGAGAACTATGTTGTCTCGACCAGTATCACTATTCCAGTGTCTTACAGTAATCGTCTGACGCGACTCACTGTGTGACTCTGAACTACCTCTGTGTCTCACTGCTGCTTCCTCTTGAGGCGCAGTATTTATGAGGTACGGGATAGTCTATTAATATTATGGGTAAGTCCCCATAACAACTTTAAACCGACTCTCGGCGATATCTCCTTTTTACATCTTCTCACCCGAAACTCAGCCGTACCACCACCCCACTTAACCTAGCGAAGCGGATATGTACAATAGTCGCAAACACAACCACAAGAGACCACAGACTAGAAGAGATGAAAAAAATACTCATCAAGCGAAAATACCCAGTTTGGACGACAATCGTATTGAAAAAGCAAAACAAATTAACAGATAAAAAAATGAAACCGACCGACAAATAACATTATATTAAATATTAGGTGCCTTTTTTCCGGTCCTCATTTTACTATATCTGCTTGTATGAATCGTCTTCAAGAAGCGAGAGCAAGATCTAAAAGGTCAGCCAATCACAGCAACAACAAAAAAAAACTTCCCTTTTGAGACATATTAATAACAAAAACAAACACTGAACTAGAAACATATTAACATCCACACACTCCGAGAAATAAAAGGAAAAAAGGTCATCCCTTATATTTCAACTTTCAACCCAAAGAACACAGAAATCTGGACACACATAAAACTAAATCTATCAATCCTACTAAAGGACAAAATAATGAAAATTCTATTACAAAAATATCCAATCATAAAAAGTAAACAACAGCCTAAAATTACTAAAAGAAGATACTAACCAGTGCAAATCTGCGGAACACAATTAAGGAGCCTCAGGTGAAAAAATGCAACTGACCATTTTGCGGGGTAAGCAACTACCTATTAGGGGGTCATGAGTTTCAGTCTAAAGATGGATGAAAACTCGAAATTCAAAATTTCTCGAGCGGCTCAGAGAATTTAATATGCAAAATTACATGCAAAATTACATGCAAAGATTGCCACAAGCATTACAATGGCCAAACCGGCCAGTCACTCCGGCAAAGGATGACAGTTCATCGCCAACTAATGAGGGACCCCTACACCAGAAAAATACCCCTTAGCCAACATATAGAGGAATGCGGAGGACAAAATCTGCCAAATTTTTGTGTCTTCCCCATCTGAACAAAGGCGGATTAATAAGGAAACATTTTTTCATCAACAAGTTCAAACCCATACTTAATTCATTGCATAAATAGATTCTAGCAATTTCCTCTTACAATAGAGGACATATATAACCAGTGACGCTCCTTGATTCTCATTTTTTTTCATATGTACAAAAAAATATAAGCATCAACACGAGGAGAGAGAAACAGTTAAAACCTTTTTGAAATTCTAAGCGAAACCGGTTAAAGAAGCCAGTTGGAAATGCCAGAGTTCTGTCTTTTTTGTCTGTTTTCTTTCCATCTCTGACGAAACATTGATAAAAGGGAAAATATTCAACTGATAAAGGATTCCTATTTGTTCTTTATGTTATCATATATATATATATATATATATATATATATATATATATATATAAATTGTAGATTTATATAAATGTATATTTTGTAGATACATAATAATGATAATTGGCCACTCGATATCGAGGACACCCGTTGCAATGCACAGCTAGCTAGCGCATATTGCAACATTTGCACAGGCATTTTTGCAATTTCCCACCTGGGAAATGCCCACAGAGCCCACCTGCAGTTTATACTATTGGCGTGTGCAGAGCCAATTGACAGTTTTAGAGCGTTGGTGCGAACCCAGCGTGATCATAAATGAACATGGCTGGCCACCTCAACTCGCAATCACGGTGTTTTTTGTGATATCGTGCCAGCTTTGGCCAACGAGGTCTTCCACACAGTTTCCTCTCCCAAATTCCCTCACATGGTTTTTGGTGGACCCGTGGCTATGGAACAGACACTTGCCAAAGGTGCCCTGTGCTTGGAGTCCGATAGCTGCTGAAATTAATTCCAACCAGGATTCGAACTCGGTGCCTCGTGATTCTAAAGCAACGCCTTAGACCACTCAGCCACACAGCCACAATTGCGTACAGTACCAGGTGTTCCCAAGCGGCCCCCCATCTAAGTACTGACCTGGCTCTACGATGCTTAACTTCGGTGATCTAACGAGAACCGGTGTTTTCAGCGTAATTTGACCGTACAGACAAACACACACACACACACACATACATATATATATATATATATATATATATATCACGTGATATATACATATATCACGTGATATATATATATATATATATATCAAGTGATATATATATATATATATATTTCATGTACGATTTTATTTTCAAGTCTTTTTTCACTGCTCTTTGGGTCGCAATAGCGGAAAATCCTCTCTCACGTGCCAAACGTTTTACGGATTAACTTGGATCATTTCTAATTGATCTCTCGCGCTCTCAGTTGAAATGATGATCCCTCTTCTTGTTGCCACCACCTACCTGATCCAGGTTTACTCTCTACTCTTCCCTCTTTTTAAAACTTATTCACCGTGCTCTCGATGGTTGTTCAATGGACTTTAAAGATGGAAACCAGAGTATGAATGTTGGTACCATCACTGAAGGCCTGAATGATCTTTTT
Organism: Acanthosepion esculentum; assembly: GCA_964036315.1. NCBI lineage: Eukaryota > Metazoa > Mollusca > Cephalopoda > Sepiida > Sepiidae > Acanthosepion > Acanthosepion esculentum. The sequence goes on along the minus strand of OZ038509.1, from coordinate 61,630,489 downwards.
CATGATCTCACTATTACGTATTTGGGAAGACATAGTGGGCCTGATACAAATCGGTTCCCTTTCTAGCTGAATAACTCAAAGGGTTTTTCAGTGATTCTTACAGCATGTGGTACCAATATGACTAAATGTCTTATTTAAAAACTATGTTGTTACACGATTTGGACAAATTTTGCTGTTACACACGATATGTAGTTGCATGTAGAACTTCTCCAAAACATTGGGGGGTGTTCAGTTTGTTTTAAACTTATCCAGGATTTCCATTTGTCGGCTCATGCTACTACTCATCACCACGACTTGAAAGGAAACGTATAAAAGAGAAAGACTGTATAAATTTCTGTCGACAGTAACAAAAAACATTTCGGAAATTGAATACCGAAAGTTTATTTATTACTCGTCTAAAGTGTCGTGTGTGATAGCGTGGCCGGACATTTGGCCGACAGACATTTGGCCAACAGACATTTGGCCGACGGACATTTCACCGAAAAAGTACAAGTAAAAATAGTACCAAGTAATACTTAAAGTATTTTAATTAGCAGTATTATAAGGTAGAATAGGACTAATAATTACCACTGAATTTCAAGTGATTAAATTACTAAATCTAAAGATAAAAGTTTTCTTATTTCAATATTTGTTTATTGAAATTAGTATTTAAAAAAATATTTAAGTGTATTTGGGTAAAAAGTAGCTGCTAATTATTTAAATTCGTATTTAACAGTAAGATAAAAGCTAGTTCATCCCTTTAAGATAAGGATCATTAAAAGTGAAATTGAAAGATCTTTCATATCGTAAAAGATTAAGATTTTTGATGTAGTAAAATGTGCTTTTTCTCAAAATACTTATCAACTTACAGCAATATTTGAAGTAAAATATAATATCTACAGAATAGATTTTTTAAAAAGCCTGTAAAAAACGAAAAATTATGAATTAATACAGTAAATAAATATAAATATATGTAGCACATCACGATAAAGAGTGTGACAGACACATGTAAGTACGCCACTACATTTTCGACTAAATGTCCATTCCGATAAATATCCGTCGGCCAAATGTCCATCGGCCAAAAGTCTTTCGGCCAAATGTCCGTCGGACAAATGTCTCTCGGCCAAATGTCCATCAGCCAATTGTCTCTCGGCTAAAATGTCCGTCGACCAAATGTCTCTCGGCCAAATGTCCGTCGTCCAAATGTCCGTAGGCCAAATTTCTCTCTGCCAAATGTCTCTCGGCCAAATGTCCGTCGGCCAAATGTCTCTCGGCCAAATGTCCGTCGGCCAAATGTCCGTCGGCCAAATGTCTCTCGGCTAAAATTTCTGTCGACCAAATGTCTCTCTGCCAAATGTCCGTCGTCCAAATGTCCTTCGGTCAAATGTCTCTCTGCCAAATGTCCATCAGCCAATTGTCTCTCGGCTAAAATGTCCGTCGACCAAATGTCTCTCGGCCAAATGTCCGTCGTCCAAATGTCCGTAGGCCAAATTTCTCTCTGCCAAATGTCTCTCGGCCAAATGTCCGTCGGCCAAATGTCTCTCGGCCAAATGTCCGTCGGCCAAATGTCCGTCGGCCAAATGTCTCTCGGCTAAAATTTCTGTCGACCAAATGTCTCTCTGCCAAATGTCCGTCGTCCAAATGTCCTTCGGTCAAATGTCTCTCTGCCAAATGTCCATCAGCCAATTGTCTCTCGGCCAAATGTCTCTCTGCCAAATGTCTCTCGGCCAGATGTCTCTCTGCCAAATGTCCGTCGTCCAAATGTCCGTCGTCCAAATGTCTCTCGGCCAAATGTCTCTCTGCCAAATGTCCGTCGGACATAAATCCGAGTACCGGTAACAGACCCAGTGGCGATTGTTCCCAAATCAGAGATTTTCCTGGGGCCGTGTCGTGTCCCACTCTTGCGTTTGTTCCAACCAATGTACTAAGTCAGAGGGGGATCCATTATTTTCTGTCGCGGATCGAAGACGAAGGGGAGGTAGTTGTTTTCTTCGAGACGACATGAGAGGTGCATTTGTTTTTTATGTTACCTTCTAGCTTTTGTCTAAAAAGGCAGACCCCACATTACCGCAGGTGGTTGTCTCAGCCCAATTTGAATTCAGAGTTTTCTCCTCTTAGTCTGGAGGTCACGCAAGGCTATAGAATCCAGTCTGCCTCCCTATTTTTAACCTTATCTAGAGACAGAAGAAATACATTCGTACCTTTCCCAAGAGTATTAGCACGTAAGTGAGCGTAATGAACTCGACTGGAATTCGAACGCGGCTCTCCGATTCTTGAATGGAACCGTTATCCATTACTCCAACGTGCCTCCACTAACTGCTATTAAAAAAAAGTCGAAACTATCAGCTATATATATATATAGCTGATAGTTTCGACTTTTATATATATATATATATATATATATATATATATATATATATATATATATATATATATATATATATATATATATATATATATATATATATATATATATCAAACCATTTTTCAGATCTAGATTAAAAATGACTTCAAACTTATGAATGAATTCTCCAGGTCTTAAAGAAGACAATTCTTCATCGGATTCCACAGACTGGCGCTACAGAATCCAAAACAATTAACTTTTACCAAATGACAAACACCACACCATTTTTTTAATAAATTTCGATAAACGGTGCAGTTTTGTTTTGCGGTTAAAACCATAAACCTCATCAACGAAGAAAGAAGATCTCCACCACATTCTTCTTATTAGTTCTGCTGATTTTTTTCTTTTCTTTTTTTTTTTTTGTACTAATTTGACAAAATAATACCTTCTGTTTGTATTTGGAATGTTCTTTAGAAAGATCCCGAAATTGTTTTTTTTTTCCATATTTTTAAGATTTTTTTTTTAATAAAAGTTAAGAGGGCTCAATATATATATATATCAAAATAAAAAGAAAGAACAGTCAGATTTAGAATACAGAATTATTTAGCATTTATTTTTTAAAACAGTACTCGATACAAAGTAGAGCATAATATAATTATTATCTAAAAATATGTATTCATCGCGACACTGTAGTTTATTAGGTACTTGAGTAAATATTAGTCATTACTGATAAATATTTACGGTCAGTTTTAATTTAGAATCCCATTTATTCATTCCACACTACTTCAAACAAAAGGTTCGGAAGGAAACTCCCATCAATACTGGAAAGAGCGATAACTGGACTAGACAAAACTATTTTCCTGAAAGATGAGAAAGTATGACGTTATCAAGATGTTGATTTTCCACATTATTCCAAACAAAACGTTAGGAAGGAAACTCCCATCAATACTGGAAAGCTTGATAACAATATGTGGACTTGATGAAGCTATTTTCCATAAAAATACTTTTTATATATTTCAACTAACAGTAGAAATGAGTGTCAAATATTTTCTTATAAGGAAAAGGCTAATATTTTCCATTATGCTAATTGAAATCCGTTCCTTGTCATAAGAGTACTTAAGCAATGCCCCTTCGTAAACCTGTGCCTAGGATTGAACACACCTGTCAGCGTCTTATCAAACCTCTGGGGCTGCTGTACCACTAGGCTAAGTCACCACTGGCTGTAATACAGAGTAACTGCACTGAGACAGAAGTCGAGTGGACACACACTGATTGTAGGATTTGGGCAAATGAGTACATTTGGCATTTCGTCAAATGATTTTATCGTGTAGCGTATTAGGACAACACGAAGGTGAGGAGTATGGGCATTCGGGGGAAAGTGGGTAGCGATGTTTAATCGGACCGACACTTTAACATTCGTTATAAAGAAACTATTCAGTACGTTTTGTCGATATCTCTCGGGGCCGGTTTTGTGGCTGGGGGAGTTGCGTATCAATCAATAAATCTTCTGGTTGGCGTTGAAGCTCAGAGTTTTGGGTGTTGATTCTCAAGCTAGATCGATGTGCGGTTCTCGCCACTTGGAAAACTGGCACCACCTTTATAGATCCACTTCTTACATTTGGCCTTGTGCCAAACTCAGATGAGCTTGGGGATTATCTATCTGATCTGTTTGGAAGCGTGGTTGTATTTTTCCAGGTGCCTGCATTCAAACCAAGATAATAATAAAAAAACATGCATTTGAATGCTTATTTTCAAAGCAGGGAGATTCTCAGCAGATTTTACACGACAATAAGATTACAATAGTACATTTTCATACATAGATTAAATTGTGCAGTATATATATTATATCATGAAGAGGTAATCATACAAAGAATTAGTTAATAATGTTAATGTAATCAATGGCGAAATCTCTTCGCTAACAAGATTTAATAAATCATTAACTCACTAACAATTCATTGAATAAAGCGATCCTTATGTTTAAATTGTTGTCAGGTGAATTTGATGTTACTGCGCCGGTTACTTTCGAAAATCTCCCATTTTCATCTTCAGGGCGTAATGTTTCCATTTACAGGTAAACACCAAGATGAAATAAATGCAGTGTAGAGCGAAAGATGTTATTTATTGACAGGCATATAATTTTGGAACCTGCGATGTCGCAACGCTAAAGTTCTTGTTTAAATGATTCGAGTGAGAATTTTGTTTAAATTTAGTAATGTGATAAATCCACGAATTTTTTTTTTTTTTTTGCATATGTTTTTCGGTTAAAGTGACATAGCTTAAAGTATAGTCCAATTAATAAAGTAAAATGTTTTAGTAGTTTTTTTTCATATATATATATATATATATATATATATATATATATATATATATATATATATATATCAATTATGTGGTGCGTGTTCAATTTATATAACGTAAATCATTCACAGGAAAAACAGATAATGACGTTCATTATCTGTTTTTCGTATGAATGGTTTACGTTATATTAATTGAACACGCACCACATAATTGATATATATATATATATATATATATATATATATATATATATATATATATATATATATGTTATATAAATTGAAGATTCTTGCCATATAATTAACTTCATTATCTGTTTTTCGTATGAATGATTTACGTTATATATATATATATATATATATATATATATATATATATATATATATACATATATATATATATACATATATATATATATACATATATATATATATATATATATATATATATATATATATATATATACTTGGATTGATGTCAGTTTGTGATTCTGGGTTTCACGCTATTTGCGATTGTCGGTTGTCTGACGATCGCAAATAGCGTGAAACCCAGGGTGACACACTAACATCAATCCAAGTAGATATATATATATATATATATATATATATATATATATATATATATATATATGTGTGTGTGTGTGTGTGTTTGTGTGTGTGTGTGTGTGTGTGTGTGTATGAAAAAATAACTACTAAATCATTTTTCTAAATATGTTAGTTCTATAACTGATATTGAGCGCTTTCCAATAAGTACCGCGCATATATAATATATAAATAATATATATAAAAAGTTGCATATATATATATATATATATATTATCACTTCTTTGCAGAAAACTGTAACTGCACTTGGTAGCTTTTTGTGTTTTTTATTCAGAATTTTATTATTTCCATCATTTTCACCCAGGCTAACGCACTGCTATGCACCCGTAAGTGAACCTTAAGACTACTTTCACTTTTACAGCCTCTCTTAGACACGTAGCAAACATAAAGTTTGTTTATGTTACGTATGTTGGAAACTTGCATGTCCCCGGTGCGCAATTATGTGATGATTGAGTCCTGAAACAGACGGACAAACCTTGTCATAAACCTCGCACAAGTAACCTGCATGTCTTTCTAAGAGGGTTGCATTCACTGGACTTTGCAGCTGACCTCTCTGATGTGATCTCATGTGACTGGGTAAATCTGCCGCCGAAAGGGTGACTTTTACACAAATACTGCAAGTGTGTTTGTACCCTAATAACTCCCGGACGGATTCTATTTCTCCGTTTCAAAAGACCACAGGCTAAATATCCGTCGGCCAAATGTCTGTCGGCCAAATGTCCATCGGCCAAATGTCCGTCGGCCTAATGTCCGCCGGCTAAATGTCCTCCGGCCAAATGTCCCTCGTTCAAATGCCCGACTACCAATGCCAACATTCTTTACGTCACATTTAAATAGATCCTTGAAAATATATGTGTGTATATGTTTTATTTTGTGCGTGTATATATGTATAAATTGCATTAAGTTAGGGTATATTTACTCTTGCAAATGGTCAATGTACAACCCCCGGCATACATACATATGTGTGTGTGTGTAGGTGTGGTTGTGCATGCGTTAGTGATAGATAACGAGGTATCACCCTTCTTGAATTAGTTCTGAGGTCCAGAAGAACAGGGCGGTTTTCGAGCGGGATACTGTTGCTATGATTTTATGGGTGAGACAGCTGTAAGAGAAATGCATTGAACAAGCTAGTAGCAGTGTACCTCTTACTGGGTCTGACGATAAACTACATCCGGCAGCAAGGCTTCTGACCGGGAGTTTTTAAAGAACGTGAAACCACCTTTTAATTGCTGATGTTCCCAGGCCCACCCTGACTGATGGTGGTAACATCTATTGAGGGTCTCAACTATGGGCAAATAGGGACCACCCCCTCAAACAGGTGTCAAAACATGAAAATATAAAAATACACGCCTGTCTATGTTTCTGAGATGAGGTATTGTAACTATTTACACTATTGACATTTTTCGGACTGTTCTCATCTTCTTCATTGACATATTCACGACGTTTCGGCCGTTGTACGATCCGGCCTTCTTCGGGATCTGTTTGTATTTCTCCGAAGAGGTATTGTAACTATTTACACTATTTACATTTTTTAGGACTTTATTGCCACATTGATTACGTTTCGGCTGTTGAAAGCTCCGGCCTTCTTCAGGTGATTGGAATTTCGAACCGAACCCTTTATTTCGTCAACCGGGGTAGACTGTTCTAATGACGTGACCCAGAGAATTGTGAGTTCAATACCTGGGAACAGCAGAGGTGAACAAAAACTTTGTCGGCTGTTTTTAATAAATTTCAGTTTAGCACCTGTTTTTACAGGTCGCGACATCTATCAGAGAGATGAAATTTAAATTTTTATTATTGCATTATTCCAAAATTTTAACACATCTGCATATAGCTATCAATGTCAACAAATAGGTATTAATTTTTAAAAATAGTAATTAATGTATAATATTGTCCGTAATTACATGTACAAGAATGTCGTTTTAGATAAAAGTTAAAGAAATAACCATAAATACGTAAAAAAAAATACGTATATTGTTGAAAATTCCTTCTTCCACAATACAGTAGAACCTCGGTTCACGAATTTAATTCGTTCCTGAAGGCCGTTCGCAACACGAAATGTTCGTAAACCGAAACTATTTGTGCTTTTATAATGCTTATTACCTAAATAATTACTATGCTGAATAATTTTTTTTTAAACATTAAAGTATATTTAATCATATCTCCCTAATAGCTGTCACGATCTGTTAATCCGTTTCCCATATATATATATATATATATATATATATATATATATATATATATATATATAGTTGTGTATTTAGACAGCAATCCTTCGTTTATGCATGTTTCATTAAAAACGACAGACAATGTACTACGGTTACGTTTTTTATTTAATTTTTCTTGTCTTCGAACAAGAGCTTTCTTTAATGGACAAAGGGTGTGTAAGAACCGTCCAAATGTTTTCTATTTCCGAGCGCTTTCGGCTATACCTTTAGCTATTATCAAGGATGATTCGATTTTTCAGCTTAATTGAGTGTGTGCATTATGTGTGTGTCTTAGTGTATAGTAGGGATGTTTTTAATTTCCGAATACGGTTAGCACATTGTGACTTTGTTCGTAGTTAATATTGTTAAGAGTTGGCTTTTTCTTTTTTATTATTATAGCTTCCATTAATTTTAATCTTTTTTTACAGGTGGATGAAGTTAATATAGTATGTTTCTAATGGAGTCTGGTAAATTTGTGTGCGTGTTTAAATGCGTTCTAATGAAGCTGTGATCAGATAGGTGTAACGTAAGGCATCTGGATAAGCATGTAGTTGTGTAACCGATGTAATTATTTATGAATCCGGTTTGATCAGGAACACAGTTCCTTAAGGGGCATTTGCACTCATAGATAATGTTCGTTCTTTGTAGTTTTGACTTAGCTGGTGTGTTGTTATTTTTGAGGATAAGGTTAGCTAACTAAATCTGCTAAATCCATCTAACGAAAGAATCTGACATCACAGATCTGAAGAATTTGAAGACGAGAGATTCTGGATTTTGGATTCCTATTTCCGGTGCTTTCAAAGTTCTAATTGGTATAAATGGCCTCATAATTATTTTGCAAATGCATTTTGGTATCTTTTCACCTGCGATGGAAAACACTTCATGTATGACCGACCCTCTCTTCATAGACAGTGACCTGCTTTTCTTTGGTTTGAAGGCCATCTGACTCCATTCTACCAACTCTGCAAGTCTATCCAGAACCAACTGAGCTACTTTCCTATCATCTTGGATTATCTTCAAATCATCCATAAATGCTCTGATTTTGACCTCATTCTGCAGTAAGCGGCACTCTGGTGTCAGACCTCTCAAGATCACCTCCATCACCATCACAAACAGTACTGGAGAGATGGCACATCCCACAGCAATTCCCCTTTGCAGCTCCACATACCTTGTAGTGTACTTCATCGTAGAAAAACGCAGAACGGACCGATTGAAGTACACAGCCAGACAACCCCTGAGTCTCTGCGGAACGTAGAAGAACTCCAACGCCAACTGTATCATGCTATGCGGAACTGAACTATACGCATTAGCAAGATCTAGCAAGATGACGTGAATATACTTCCTTTCAATTTTAGCCTGCCGGATCTTTGCCCAAATCATAGACACATGTTCCAAGCAACCTGGAAACCCCGGGACATCCGCTTTTTGAATACTAGTGTCTATACCTTCAACGTTCAGGAGAGATATTGGGCGAAACTGACTAAGTGTCAACGAATTCTCTTCCTTCGGTATATATACCCCATCAGCTCGACACCAACAGTCCGGAACATCACCCAACT
>OZ038509.1:61586500-61616500 GCA_964036315.1 Acanthosepion esculentum | reverse complement strand
TGTATTGCTGGTATTTTTTTTAAGTATTGCTGGTAATAATTTTTCCTTCAAAAATTATTACCAGCAATAATTTTTGAAGGAAAAAAATGTATTTCTTGTATTAAAACCTATTTTTACACATGTTTGGGTATTAACTATTTGCCCATAGCTGGGACCCTAACAGGTGCTACCACCCCAGGTCAGGGTGGACCTGGGAACACCAGCAATTAAGAGGCGGTTCCACACTCCTCAAAACCTCTGATCAGACGCCTTGCTGCGGATGTAGTTTATCGTCTTACCCAGGACATGGATGTAGTTTATCGTCGTACCCAGGACGCGGATGTAGTTTATCGTCTTACCCAGGACGCGGATGTAGTTTATCGTCATACCCAGGACGAAATTTTACGAATGAATATACTTATAAAGATGCGTAAATTTCAAGAATAGTTATTCCAAAAATTTCGCTTGAGGATGAAACAGATCTTGATACTTTAATTCAATTTAATTTTTATAATTATATTGAAGTTTTTGGCTCCTGTTGTTGAAACATGAGAACTCTTATGTAGCGAAGGAATCATATTTTTTTTAATTAATTATAATTTAGGCTCTACGTTTGTATTGAGCACTGTTTTTTAAAAGTAAAAACAAAAATACTAAAGAACTCCGGATTATTTACCTAACGAGTTCTTTCCTATTTTTCTACACACACACACACACACACACACACACACACACACACATATATATATATATATATATATATATATATATATATATATATATATATATATAAGTATGTGTGTGTGTGTGCATAGAGACAGAAAGAGAATATATATATAATAGCTGGACACTCGTATTCGAGGATACCTGTCTACTAGGGTGGCTAGCCAATCCCTATTGCAGACGCTCGCTCAGGCACATTTCTGGTTTTTCTCAACACTTACAGAGCCCACCTGTGGTTTATACTGCAACTATGCTGAGCAGACCTTACAGAGCGTGTTATCTAGCGTGATCAACAATTTGAACAAGGCGAGCACACTCAAACCCTCAGTCACGATGGCTTGTGGCTTCGTGCTAGCACAGCTATCGACGGCCCCCAAGCGTCCTGTCTACCCAATTTCACTCACAAGTCTTGCGTCGCGTGGCCGAGCGGTTAGACCCTTCGCTTTCTGACCATGAGACCCGGGTTCGAATCTCATTTGTCAGGAAAAAGACTTCCTGATGTCATCGGACTGGATAGAGGTCGATCCCAGCGTGCGGCACCTTTGGAAAGTGTCTGAAAACCATATCACGAATATATATATATATATATTGATCCATGTTTCATTAAATAATATAGATAAGTGTTGTCTATATATTTTATGTAAGTTCTTTTCATATCGCCTGATAAGCTTAATAACATTATCATTAAACAATGAAAGAAAATCACAATATAGATACATATTTTTTAATCCAATCTAAATATATATATATATATATATGTGTGTGTGTGTGTGTGTGTGTGTGTGTGTGTTGAACAATAAAAAATATTAAAAAATTAAAATATTCAGACACGTTGGGTTGTATATTGATATTCTTTCGTTTTTATTATTTCAGTTAGATGGCTCGACTAGTTTCGGCCAACATGGCCATCATCAGGAGAAAAATAAATTTTCTGCTTGCTAGTAGCAGTGAACTACAGAAATAATACGTATATATATATATATATATATATATATATATATATATATATATATATATATATATATATATATATATATAGGCAGCATATCTTCATTCAAACCTGTTTCATTGAATAATATTGATATATTGTGTCTATTTTTATAAGGATCCTTTCCTTTTCTCTAATCAGTTCCTGGATGCTAAGATAAAATCAAGGAAGGTGCTTTAATTTTTTCCTACCCTAGTACTTTCGATCTCCTTCAAGGTCATCCACAGGGGGGAATTACAAAATATTCCATAGCCACAACGGATAAATTTAAAATTTGAAATAATTATAACAGATTGCGTTCACCATCACAACGAAATGCAAGTTTTATCATAGCTACAAACAGCATATATAACATACATACATACATGCATATATATATATATATATATATATACAGGGTGACCAAAAAAAACGGGATTTTTGAAGTGCGTATTGCCAGATATGAGCAAGTGGCCACACTGCGAGACAGTGACCTTGAGCAAGTAAACATTTCGCCATTTTAGTAACGAGAATGAAATTCGCTGTATCCCAGCTGAGATGTTGCAGCAGTCAATGAGGAATCTCAACAGCAGATTTCAAGAATGCATTCGTACAGGAGGACGCCATCTACAAGACATAAATTATTAAAAAATGAAAATTGCATCATTATTTCTTAAATGGCATGTTTTAAGGTTTCAATTACTATGAATTAAATATTTTTCTTCCATCACTCTTGGTTTTATTGGATTGTTAAAAAGTTCCCGTTTTTTGGGGTCACCCTATATATATATATATATATATATATATATATATATATATATATATATATATAACCGAGTTACACAGTTACAATCAGCATGCAATTCACCCTTGTAGATCGTTTTGATTATATTATTCAAAAAAATATGTTTGACTATTATTATATATATTCACACACATACGCACGCACACACACACACACACACACACACACACACACACATATATATATATATATATATATATATCTTTATATATATATTAAATAAAAACAGACCACTTTATGGTTCCATGTAATAAATTATTTCAGCACAGCCCTTTTAAAGGACCGCGGATCATCATTTTTTAGGGAAATTCGAAGTACACACATATATATATATATGTGTATATATGCGTAAACATTTAAAAAGATATATGTAGGTATTAATACATGAAATTACCCGTGTATATCGGTACATGTGTACTTGTATGAGTGACTGCACATGTAAAGGAACCTATGTATATGTGAAACTTGCATGGATGTGTATACAGTATATGACAGAGCAAGATCTCTAATATTACCTTCAAATATTACTCCATATTAACTTAAAAACTCAACTTTAAGTAAAAGAAATTACACATCTAAAAATAGTCGCAAATTAAATTCATGAATAAAATTCAAATTGATAGAGATGTCACCTTAATAATCAATTACAACTAGAAGTAAACTTATATTTTAAAATGAAATGTTAGTCTTTTAATGTACATTCTATGAATATTTTTCTAATAAACTATTTCATATTAAATCCCCAAAATTTTCGTAATAAAGTTTTTTAAAAAAGAAAAAAAGAAAAAAAACTTAAATCGCTAACAAACATCAAATTAAATTCCTTATAGACTGTTTAAACATTCAAATTTATATCAAACATTATAATATTTATGAACCCCCAAAATAACACTCTCAAATAAAGCAAAACGACAGCGTCTATTTCGGGCCTTTCATTCCAAAGAAAGTTAGTGACACCTTCTCTCATGACTTCCTTCTCTCTTTTTCTTTTTAGGTCTTTTTTCTCCTCTGCCCCTTCTATATCAATATATAACTTCCGTTAAGTTAACCGATTAAATGTGTCAATATCTGGACCTCCTCAAATAATAATATATATGAAACAATTAAAATTTTTAATTACATTTAACTCAATCATGTCTCTCCCCCACTCACTTCCTCACTTCGTTAATTTACATATGCTTAGCACTGCCCGTCAAAAATGTGCAAATTTCTTTTCATTTTTCGTTTCAACCTTTGGAAGTGAAGTCTGGTGATCCGCGGTCCTTTAAAAGGGCGGTGGTGAAATAAATTATTACAATCGAGCCTTAAAGTGGTCTGTTTTTCTTTAAATTATTAGCTCTGTAGTTACATTGAGCTCTCTGGATTTTATCCTCCTTAGGTCTACCTATTTTTTCGTAAACTATATATATATATATATATATATATATATATATATATATATATATATATATATGAACGATCAGGGTTTCAATTCTCGGTAGTGGATGCGCACTGCTGATGAGTCCCAAATATAGGACGAAACGGCCGTCCAGTGCTTTCTGCATTCTGTTGAGGTTTCTTCTAGACTCGATGAATTATGATCATCTGAAAACCTACAAATTTCTGCTGACCTGAGATGGAACAAATACATTGAGTCAAGAGCAATTCATCCTTGTAGATCGTTTTGATTATAACAGACCACATTCACGGGCATTTGCAAAAATCACAACGATCACAGTTACATTAAGTTTGTCTTCGCAATTCACCCGTGAGATCTCGGAGCAGGTCAAAAATACTTGGGTTCACAAAAACTACGCCGCCTTCCTTGATGAATTTCAACTCAACATCAAGAAGCTAATTAGAGAACTGGAGAGTATTATTATAAAGATAAATAAACATAATATGCGTACATTATTCAAAGAAACATACTTGACTGAAGAGATGCTACCTACAAATATATATATATATATATATATATATATATATATATATATATATATATATGTAGAGAAACAGAGAGAGAAGGAGAGAGAAGGGGAGAGATGAATCAGTGAATAATTTAATCAGAAAAAAGAAAAAACCAATACTCAATAACATTAACTACGAACACGGTCACAATGTGCTGACTGTGTTCAGAAAATAAAAGTAGGTCACATTTATATTAAGTTTGTCTTCGCAATTCATCCCTGAGGATAATCTCGGAGGCGATCGAAAGTACTTGGGTTCACATAAACTACGGCACCTTCCTTAATGAATTTACACTTAACATCAAGAAGCTAATTAGAGAACTAGAGAGGATTATTATAGAAATAAAACGGCATAATATGTCTATATTATTCAATAAAACACGCATGAATATTATTATACACACACACACACACAGATAGATAGATAGATAGATAGATAGATAGATAGATAAACGGTCCGGGTTTCAATTCTCGGTAGTGGATGCGCACTGCTGATGAGTCCCAAATATAGGACGAAACGGCCGTCCAGTGCTTTCTGCATTTTGTTCAGGTCTCTTCTTGATTCGATGAATTACTTAATTATGATTATTTCAAATCCTCCTAATAATTTCTATCACTAGTATATATTGCTTGAACCGGCTTCTAATGCTCTGGACTGAGCGGCTTGGTGATAGTAGTCGTGGATCGTAGAGGCACAGTCCTATGGGTAAAAGAGAAATAGAAATAAAACGACATAATATGTCTATATTATTCAATAAAATATGCTTGACTATTATTATACACACACACACACACACACACACACACGCACACACACAGACACACACATATATATATATATATATATATATATATATATATATATATATATATATATATATATATATGAACGATCAGGGTTTCATTTCTCGGTAGTGGATGCGCACTGCTGATGAGTCCCAAATATAGGACGAAACGGCCGTCCAGTGCTTTCTGCATTCTGTTGAGGTTTCTTCTAGACTCAATGAATTACTTAATTATTCTTATCGCAAATCCTCCTAATTATTTCTATCATATATAAAGTTGTAGCCTCAGTCTGTTTATTATCCAAATCTTCCTAGGGATTTGGAGATTAGACTCCCATAACCATAAACTGGGGCACCTCGAAGCGGTGTATTTCTTAGCAAGATTGTCTCGCTAGAACATTTACGACTGTAGTGAGTTCGATCCTCACTGGGTGCCCCATACTTCCGGCCTTGTGTCACATCTAAGCTACGCTTGGAAAATCACTATATCCTGAAACTGCAATACCCAGAGTACTTGGATAATATATTTCATTTTGATCAAAGTGGAGGTGTCATAGCTACCCAATTGAATTTGTCCCCTTTGATTTAAATAAAATTTAAATTTAAACAAGGGAATGACTCCTATCCAAAATATAGAAGGAAAAAGCCAGAAGATTGAGGTCACATCATTTTGATAAAAGTAGGTCTCCGGAGCAGGGTGCTCCCACCACTGAATTTTTTTTTCCTTTGATTTAAATTAAATTTAAATTTCAACAAGGGAATGACTCCTACCCAAAATTTAGAAGGTGAAAGCCAGAAGATGGAGGTTACATTGGCAAGCTCATTGAGTAATATTGAAATGAAATTTCTCCACAAACATAACAATGATTTAAAATCAATCATCATTTTCTTACAAAAACATTTGTGATACGCAGCAAGGCGCGGGTAATTCTGCGAGTGTCTATATATATATATATATATATATATATATAGTTTACGAAAAACTAGGTAATCCGTATGGGTAGATCCAAGGAGGAAAAATCCAGAGAGCTCAATGTAAATCAGAGCTAATAATTTAAATAAAAACACACCACTTTAAAGTTTCATATAATAAATTATTCGTTTCAAACTTTGGAAGTAAAATCTGATGAGCCGCGGTCCTTTAAAAGGGCTGTGGTGAAATAATTTATTATATGGAACCTTAAAGTGGTCTGTTTTTATTTGAATATATATATATATATATATATATATATATATATATATATATATATATATATATATATATATTATGAAATGGACAGTCCGACAATTATTTAAAGACATTTTTATGTTTAAGATTCTTTTTATACATACAAGTATTTAAGTAAATCCTCTGTTTAATATAAACAGTATGAAAACTTTCAATACTTGAGAGATCCATGGAAGATTGAAGTTTATAAACAGTATATTTGACTCTGCCTACCGAACGATCCTTTGTGGCCGAGCGGTAAGGCACGTCA
Source organism: Acanthosepion esculentum (assembly GCA_964036315.1). Taxonomy (NCBI): domain Eukaryota; kingdom Metazoa; phylum Mollusca; class Cephalopoda; order Sepiida; family Sepiidae; genus Acanthosepion; species Acanthosepion esculentum. Next base: position 61,609,817 of record OZ038509.1, on the reverse strand, counting down.
GGCTATATGACGGTTCCGTATAGGATACAGGTTCGAATCCTGTCGAAAAATGAAAATTTATCGGACATTCATGCCGGTAAATGTCATTTCATACTGTTTATTATAAAACAGAGCATTTACTTAAACACTTGTATCTATAAAAAGAATCTTAAACATAAAAATGTCTTTATACTTTCACGGTAATTGCTCCGAGGAGCTGCTTTCGCTGGTTCCTAGGCCTCATGAATTTAAACGTCCTACGAGGCTGGCATCCCGTTCCCACCCCTTCATCGTTGAAACTGTTAGATGTAGACGCCCCTTCTACTCCAATAGCTTCATGTCTCGCACATATCGCCTGTGGAACCCCCTTCCTTATTCCTGTTTCCCTGACAAATACAATCTCCAACTATTTAAGTGTAACGTCAATCGACATCTCCAGTTGCCTTGATCTGTCCACTTCCCTTCTCCACATCCTTTCACCTTTCATTCCTATCTGCCATTGCTCCAAATCTTCTGTAACCCCCTTGCCTTGATCGATCCACTATCTTTCTCCACATCCTCTCCTTTACCACTCCTATCTGCTCTTCCTCCAAACCTTCTGTAACCCCTTGCGTGCTAGTGGCCTCCAGCCTTGCTTGGGGTGATAAGCTTAAAAAAATATATATAAATATATATACGTACACATTGTAAATATCTTGATAGATAGATAGATAGATAGATAGATAGATAGATAGATAGATAGATGCACTTGTCTATGTATATTCTTAAATCTTATCAAGCGAGCTGAACAAAAAAAATGAAAAAAAAACGGTGATTTGCCACCTGAAACTTCGAAGAACTTCATACCTGTGAACTTTGGGTGACTGATCAGGTCGTATAATTTCCCCTGCTTATCGACTGACACAGCTGACACACTTATCTTTTGTATGGAGGCCTTTTGAAGCCTCGTGAAATGTTGACGATTCACAGCCGAGACGCTTCCTTGCTGATGTGTTCCCTGGCCGAACGAGAAGGTGCGACATTTTCGACGCTGACTTCAGTTTCCTACACAAAAGGAGAGCACAAAAAGGAAACGCAGTTAGGTGCGGAGGGAGAGTAAGGGTCGAATATGATTCGGTATTTCTAAGGAGGGAGACGGGTAGAAAGTAAGCTCTTGGGGTAAGTAGGGGTACAAATCAAGATATTTGTTCCACCCCGGACCTCACTATGTATTTTTTTCACCCTAATCCCCCATGTGCACTTTAGTGTAAAATACTGCATGACTACACGTGAAAGATTATATTCAGATAGATTTTATACATTAGTCTGGCACAAGGCCATAAAGTGAGTGATTGATATTTTTACCAGCTTATCCTATTGCAGCTTATCTTAAAGTCATGAAATATTTTTGGAGATAATAACCATTTAGTTATGCAAGTCCTAATAATTAACCCATAGTTGGGGAGAAAAGATTGATTCTTTTTTCCCCAAGGATATTTGCGTGTTAGTGAATACAACGAGCACGGCTTCAATTTGAAATAGGCTCTCCGATGTCAAATTCCGAGAAATTAACCATTGCACAACGCGCACATCCAAGCTTAGAGCACCTGGTATTTCCAAGCGGCCACCCACTAGTTACTGACCAGGTTCGAGGTTGCTTAATTTCAGTGATCGAAAGAGAACCGGTGTTTCAACGTGATATTAGCCTTTTCTACCTGCACATCCAAGTTAACAGCACCTGGTATTCCCCAGTGGTCATCTATCTAGGAACAGACGAGCCTCGACTTTGCTTAACATCGGTGATCATAGAAGAACCGGTGTTTTTAACATGATGATAGCCGCCAAAAGAAAATATGACTCTAGATGAAGTAGTCAAGAGTATTCTTTAACCGAGTTCACCCCAAGAAAGGCATTAAAGCCACTGAGACACAAGGGGTTACAGGGTGTGGAAGGATTGGGAATAGAAACATTAAGAATGAGCCGGAAGGTGAAAGAGTAATCAGGAGGACAGTAGATATCGATAGATATCCAGTGCTACTCGTTACGCTGTTCTTCACTCCCTGGCCATCAGGACTGGATCAAAGTGTTGTATCTGTTCCCCTCATCTCTAATTGTAATATTAGCCGCTTCCTTAACGTTGTGAAGTCCAGAGTTTTCAAAACTGGGTGATATCGACCACCAGCGGGCGATTTCAACTGTTGGGTCGGTGATAAGCAACCGAACAGAAAATGGTAGGCAATCACTAATTTTGGTGGGCAATATAGGATTTTGAGTATTAAAAAAAAGAATTTCAACATATGCTACCTTTAAGAAATATTCAAAGGAGATCTGCGAACAACCTGTATGAAAAAAAAATACAAAATGTAAGGCTAAATTGGAATAACTGCGTCACATTCCTAGATAAGAGACAAATATCCCCGCAAACAACGAGTATTTTGATATTCTCTATTGTTTTGAGAAGGGTCATTAACATTCCAATAATTCCTCGGGTGAAATAACATTTTTTTGGAGATATAAATCAAATTAGGGAAGACCAAAAACAACAAAAATATTGGATGAATTTTTATTAGTTGCACGTAGTGTATATTCTTTTTTATTTGATAATTATGAGAATAACTTGTTTCATTTTTAGGACAGGGTTTGCCAACATAGGCGATATCGGCCACCGGTGGCCGATTTTAGATGTTGGGCGGGTGATGGACAACTTAACAACAAATGACAAGCAAGTGGCAATACTGGTGAGCGATTTAGAGTATTCAAAAGGTATTTCTACTTCGGATATTCAACAAATATTCAAAGGTGAAATTCAAAGTAAAATCCTGTATTAAAATCAAAGAGGGGCTAAATGAAAATAACTGTGTCACATTCCTAGATAAGATATAAATATCTCTGCAAACAACGAATATTTTGGTATTTTCTATAGTTTTTAACATTCAAATAATTCTTCAGGTGAAATAATCATTTTTTGCGGATAGAAATCAAATAAGGGAAGGCCAAGAACAATAAAAAATATTCGCTGAATTTCTATTAATTGATAATTGTGTATATTTTTTTAAATTTCATAATTATGAGCATAATTTGCTCAATTTTTTGCCATCAATGCTCACCCTATCCATAAAACTAAACTAGTGGCCATAAAACGAAATTATATATATAGTTCATCAATGGTTACATTTGCTTTCATTTGTTTTTTAATATGGTAGTAGCAGCAGCAGTCAGAGATATATATTACCGCCTTTGGTATATTTACTACAACTTAAAGTCAGTTTATGAACCAGTAACAAACTTTTACCAAAATATTTTGGTATGCTGTTGAATATTTAGTATATGTGTAAGTGATGAAAAATTTTTCTATGTGAAAATGGGCCATGATGCATAGTGAAACTATTGCCCTATACTCCCGAGAGAGTCTACAGCAGGATTTCCCAGCTTTGGAAATTTCACATATTGGATGAGCGATGAGCATCTAAACAGAAAATTTTGAGCACTATAGGATTTTGAGTATTAAAAATATTTCAACATATTCTACTCCCCTTCCCCCGCCAAATACTCTAAGATATGCAAAGTACCTATATAAAAAAAAAACTGGTATACTAAATACCAATAACTGGGTCACATTCCTAGATAAGATATAAATATCCCCACAAACAAAGTTTTCAGGTCATTAATATTCAAATAGTTCTTCAGACTAAATAACATTATTTTTTCCGGATATAAATCATATAACGGAAAACCAAGAACTTTACCAGTAAAATTAAAATTGACCTCAGAATAATCTTGATTTAATATGTACAATTTAATAAGTACATGTTATGAGGATATGCAGGATAAACAACAGATGACTCTACTAGAAGAGGTTTAGATTGTAGTGGTCAGGGAAGCATCCTCTCGGGAGCCTGTTCCACAAAGTAATATTTCTGGGTGAAAAGTTGTCTCAGTGAAAGTTACTTATTACCAAATTATCACAATGAGTGGTGGAGGGCCCTAGCTGTGAACGTCTGAACTGGCCGAACTAAGGAATGTATCTCGTTAGAACATTTGCCATAGCAATAGCAGTAGAGTAATGATAGGCTAAAAAACGTTTCGCCGCGTTGCAGGATGGAAACGAGTTCATCACCCAAAAGGCCGCGTAATCGCTTGTCAAAGATAGACAACTAGCGTTGTGCAGCTTCTGACCGGATATACCAACAATACTACATTCTTGGTCTGATTTGACTTTTGTGCAGATAGAGCATGGAAGGTATTTTATGGGACGATTCAAGTAACCGAACATTTTTTTTTTTTGTTTCAGTATCGTTTGCGATGGCACGAATATAGGCATTCCATTTGCGATGTGGGGTGCGCTGTAGACCTAATAGGCAAGGAACGTTAGTCAGGATTGTAGCAAATTTAGTGTCTGATTACGAGCTTTATTTTGGAGGTATTGATTGACACGAACCACTCTCCCACGCGCCTATTGAGCCGTGAGAATTCGAACAGGAGAGATCAGCTGCCTGGCACTGATCGTTCAGATATTTGTAGGAGCACACATACGACGTAGTATCATCTGCATATATATATTTACTACAGATCTAAAACTGTTCTTACCCGGTCTTGACGAGACTTTCTTCGGCAATCAGTTAGCGATTCCTCTCCGGCTAAGCTAGTCGAACTCTCTGCCTTCGGACAGCTAGGAAACCCAGACGAGGCTATGCCGAAGGGCAGAGTCTCGTCTGGGGTGGTAGACAGCTAACCGACTCCGTTTTTTAACGGGGTCTAGTGGGAATTTTTGCTCGAGCCTACGGTCTCGGATACCCCACGTTAAATTCGGCCTTGTACCGCGTCTTGGCAAATATTTACTAAGACTAGAAAATTCTGACAGAAGACTGTCTCGTCTTACACGAAAAGCTCCCTTCCGACATAGACTCGGTAATGCAAATATAAATGTTAAATAATGGCAAAAGTTCCGACCTGATTAGAAAACTTCAATCCCTACTTCATTTAATAACTAATTACAACGTTTCGGCCGTTGTACGCTCCGACCTTCTTCAGGTGGTTGGGATGTCGAAGTGAACCCTTTATTTCGCTCACTGGGGTAGACTGTTCTAGTTCCACGTGCCATGTCTAATGGATGTCAGTTATCTCCTGTTAATTCCCTTCTCCAAGTTCTCTATTGAACTCACACTCTTTGGGTCTTGTCACTGGATCAAACCAACGCCTTTATCTACCGTGCCATGTGTCCTTGAGGACATCTGTGTATGAATTTCTGGGTATTATAAATCTCATGTCTTCAACCTTCATTTTTTACCAGTGCTCATATTGCAATTTTTGATGTTATCATTGCATGTTTTAACAGAAGATAACTGGTAACTGACATCCATTAAACATGGCACATAGAGCTAGAACAGTCTACCCCAGTGAGCGAAATAAAGGGTTCAGTTCGACATTCCAACCACCTGAAGAAGACCGGAGCGTACAACGGCCAAAACGTTGTAATGAATGTGGCGACAAAGATGAGGACAATAGTCCGAATAATATAAATAGTGTACATAATACCTTATCTCAGAAATATAGACAGATACATTCCTGGATTTTGTTGAAGGCTGTGAAATAGTTTTCGATTTGCAGTACACTTTCAAAAATCTTTTGACATTTCAATTGCTCTGTAGAGACCGAAAGAAATGAAAATACGAAGCAACCAAATCAGGAGAATACGGTTTCAATCTCTATCTACTGCCCTCCTGATTACTCTTTCCTCTTCCCGTTCATTATTAATGTTTCTGTTCCTAATTCTTCCACACCCTGTAATCCCTTGTGTCTTAGTGACTTTGTTGCCTTGCTTGTGGAACTCCCTTCTGGCTCCATGCTTTCCAGCCAACATTAATCATCAAATAAAAATGCAATGCCAATCGCTATCTACTGTCCTCCTGATTACTTTTTCATCTTCCCGTTCATTATTAATGTCTCTATTCCTAATTCTTCTACAACCAGTAACCCCTTGTGTCTTAGTGACTTTACTGCCTTACTTTGGAACTCCCTGCCGACCCCATGCTTTCCAGCCAAACTTTAATCTGCAAAAATTTAAAAGCAATATCAATCGCATTCTACTGTCTTTCTGATTGCTCTTTTTCTGTTCTTGCTCGTTGGCAATGGTTCTCTTTCTAACTCTTCCTCACCCAGTAACCCTTTCTATCTAAGGGGCTTTACTGCTTTTCTTTAAAGCGAAATCGATTAAACAAAATGCCTCTGTAAATTTGTGTCCATTTTATAGAAACATAAATATACATTCGGGCACGAACTTTTGCATTGGTCTTTGATATCGGAAAAGTAGATGATAAATGCTTACGAGACAGACAGCGTGGTGTGATGTGTGCGTGGGTGTGAGTGAGTGAGTGTGTGTGTGAGTGTATATGTGTGTGCTTATGAGTGTATGTGTGTGTATGTTTTTATGTCTGTGTATGTATGTCTGTGTATATGTGTGTATATATATGACTCTGTGTATGTGGGTGACGTGTGTATGTGTGTGTATGTTTATGTGTGTGCGTTTGCCTGCGAGTATGTAAGTGTCGTACACAACTCCAACAAGTGTCTTGACCTTAATTTGGTTAAAGGTCAAGTAAGTGAATGTCACGCACAATGTCAATAAGGCGCTAGATCTTTCTCTTGCATATTTAAATATGGCTCTGGTTTCTCTTTTCTTTTTTTCTTTTTTTTTTTTTGTACGGGGTAAGGGTAGACAGTTCGACTGGGTGCGGAGTTGCAGGCGCTATCTTGTTGGAAGTCCCAATGAGTTCAATAACGCAAGCAATGTCATTCCGGGTGCACTAAGCTCAAAACTCTTGTTCAAACGTTATCATTGATACGACATGATTTAATGTTTATCTGTAATTATGTTTACTCGTTGTAATGGTGGAAATTCTAGCAGTATATTTATAAAAATGATTATTTTAGATTAAATTATGAATGTAGGTATTGTTTACTCGCCCGCAAGAAATAAAACACTTATACACGCTTCTTTAAAATTTTAATTACTCATGTAAAAATACATTTGACAGGGAGTTCTGAAACACCAGATGGAGGAGAATAGGAGTCTGAAAGATTTACTTATCCAAAAATATTTACAATGACAGCTTACACAATTCACTTTCGATATACATCCAATGAATATACACTTATTTTGTATAATTTTTACAGTAGGGTTCACCCCGTACAAGGCCCGGTGGCCACTCGAGGTAGAGTGTTAAATTAAGGGGTTGTTTGTATGGATAGAAGGATAAGATAACGGTTGACATAGACTTGAACAGGTTAAGATTTTAAAATATGGCAAAAAATACGTGGCTTTGTTGACCTTGTGCACGACACCTAGTGAGGACAATTTATCTTTACCGGAAGCCAAGCCCAAGAACAATGCTGCCAGTCAAACAAAAGTATGAACCTAAAGCCGTAAAAGAAAGACAAACCAATAAAAATCGCCGTGAATTACGTTTTCTCAAATCAGGTTACGTTTTCATAATGGCAGACCATGACTCAGAATGGGTAAATATTAGGGACATCCACGTTCATATACAGTTCTAATAGATGGTGATCGAAAGCCCCACGGAAACTACCAGCATCTACTGTCAATAACACAAGTCTATGATTAAATTATGAATATAGGTACTGTTTATTAACCCGCAAGAAATAAAATACTTATACATGCTTCTTTGAAATTTTGTAAAAATACATTTGACAAAGAGTTCTGAAACAGCAGATGGAGGAGAATAAGAGTCTTCCCAAGAACCGCTTCTCTGTGGAATCGACTCCCATGAGCGTGCTTCCCCGATCACTACAATGTTAACCTGTTCAAGTCTACGGTTACCCGTTATCTTCCCCATTAACTGTTCTTCTTAGTCTGTAATTGAGGTTAAGCAACGTGGATTCTGGATTGGTGACCCTTTGGGATCCGATAATTATTGGCGCAAACAACCTCCGACTTCAAAGTAAAAAAAGAAACGACTCTCAGAGACGGAGGACCTAATACTAGAGCAATAAAGGTCCGGCAGACCATCGAGTCCAGTAAAGAACAAATAGATCGGCCGCAAGGGTAAGCCAACGTAAATTACACCAAGAACGAAAGAAACGTTCGCACCAAACAAGACAATTAAAGAAAATCTGCAGAAAAATTGAACCATTAAAAGTTTTCTCTTCAAAAAATAAAATGCCAACAAAGACAAAAATAATAGACTATAAATTCTACCCATATATCCGTTATCGAGAAAACTGGCCAGAATGGGTAAATATTAGGAACATTCACGTTCATATAAAGTTCTAATGAATAATGACCGAAAACCCTACGGAAACTGCCGACATCTACTGTCAATAAAACAACTCCAAGATTAAATTATGAATGTCGGTACTGTTTACTCGCCCGCAAGAAATAAAATACTTATGCAAGCTTCTTCGCAATTTTGTAAAAATACATTTGAAAAAAAGTTCTGAAACACCAGTTGGAGTAGAATTAAAGTCTGAAAGATTTACTTATCCAAAAATATTTACAATGACAGCTTACGCAATATATTTTCGATATACATCCAATGAATATACACTCATTTTATAATTTTTTTTTACAGTAGAGTTCACCCTGTACAAGGCCCGGGGGCCACTCGAGGTAGAGGATTACATTAAGGGAGGTTGTTTATATGGATAGGATAACGGTTGACTCCAAACTTGAACAGATTAAGATTTTATAATATGACAACAAATACCTGGTTTTGCTGACCTTGTGCACGACACCTTGTGGGGACAATTTATCTTTACCGGAAGCCAAGCACAAGAACAATGCTGCCAGTCAAACAAAAGTATGAACCAAAAGCCGAAAAAGAAAGTCAGACCAATAAAAAAGGCCATGAATTATGTCTTCTCAAATCAGGTTACTACATACGTTTTCATAATGGCAGACCATGATCGAGAATGGGTAAATATTAGGGAGATCCGCGTTCATATACAGTTCTAATGAATAACGGACGAAAACCCCTACCGGAACTGTCGGCATTACAATTCCAAGACTCGGCCCAACGCCCAAACAACAAATCTTCTCTTGAAACTGCAGGTCAGCAACCGACTGCAGCAGAATCTACAAGAATCGGGCAATACATTTATTTATAGTAAGGTTCACTCTTTCCAAGGCCCGGGAGCTACTCGAGGTAGAGTGTTACGTTAGAAGGGAAATACCGTTGACAGCGAATTCTTAAACACCAGATGGATGAGAGGAGGAGTCTGAAAGATTTACTTATCCAAAAATATTTACAATGACAGCTTACACAATCCACTTTCGATATACATCTAATGAATATACACTTGTTTTTTTGGGGGGTAAGCATTTCACCCCAAGCAAGGGTTACAGACGTTCGGCCCAAATCAGACTTTCGGCCCAAATCAGACTTTCGACCTAAATCAGTCATTTTACAGAGTTAAAGTGAGGTTTTGAAGTTCCATGGACTGAATTGTGGACTTTAAAGTTATTTCTTCAAAATGATCATTGCTGTTTTCGAAGCTGGGCCAGAGGTCTCTTTGTTTTTAGGTTGGAGGCCCAATTATCCCTTCGCAGGAGCCAGCTTAAAATTCCGCTCAAAGTTCGACTTTTAAGCTAGTTATTTAATAAAGGAAAATCTTGTGACAAGCATCAACGGAAAGACTTTAAAAATGGAACCGAAAAATATCATAAATGGTCCATTTTATACAAAATAATAAAAGGGTAACGCAAATTCAATATTCTATTAACCCTACAACAAATATCGCGTCCAACTACTGATACACTAAACCGAAGCGCTGTTTAACTCAGGCAGCCAGGCAGACGACTCGGCCTGGGATGCGTGTCATCTGCGCAATTCCATGATAGGAATGACAGTCTAATGACACATAATGGCGATTTATAGAATATATAAAATTGAGGGTCGACCTATAGGTTAAGTATAGGCCTAATTCTGAATTTTGAACTACAAATCTTGATGCCGACTTGTACGCCAGGTCGACTTGCACGCCAGGTCGACTTGTACGCCAGGCCAACTTTTACTACGCATCGGTATTTTTCGTATTTATATATTGTACTTTTTCTTTCAATCTTTTATTATTTTTTTTATTTATCGCTTACACTTTCGTTTTCCTTCTTTCATTCATTCCCTTTCCTCCTTGTTTCTTATCTATCTTTATTTAACTTTCCGATAACATCGATTAACTTTTTATTGATTCATTCTTTCATCCATTTTTTCTTTCCTTTATCTTAATTTCCCTTTCTTGTATCTTTCATTTTTCTTATTTCTTTCATTCTTCCTGATAGGCACAACTTTCACTTTTTCTTTCATTCATTATTTCCTTCCATTCTTTTTTTCTTTCATTCTTTTTTCCTTTTATTCTTTCTTTCCTTTCATTCTTTAATTCCTTTCATTCTTTTTCATTTCATTCTTTCTACCTTTCATTATTTCCTTCTCTTCATTCCTTCTTTTCATTCTTTTTTCCTTCCATTCTTCCTTTCATTCTTTTTTCTTTCATTCTGACTTTCCTTTATTCTTTCTTTCTTTTCATTCTTTTTCCTTTCGTTCTTTCTTTCCTTTCATTCTTTTCATTTAATTCTTTTTTCTTTCATTCTTTATTTACTTTCATTCTTTCTTTCATTCTTTTTCTATCATTCTGTCTTTTCTTTAATACTTTCATTCTTTTCATTCCTATTCCTTTCATTCTTTCTTTCTTTTCATACTTTCCTTTCTTTCATTACTTATTTACTTTCATTCTTTTTCTTTCATTCTGTCTTTCCTTTCATACTTTCTTTTTTATTCTTTTACCTTTCATTCTTTCTTTCTTTTCATTCTTTCTTTCCTTTCATTTCTTCTTACTTTTTATTCTTTCTTTTCATTCATTTTCCCCTCATTCCTTCTTTCCTTTCATTCTTTCTTTTGATTCTTTTTCTTTCTTTCCTTTCTTTCTTTCTTTCTTTTCCTTCTTTCCTTTCATTCTTTCTTTCCTTTCTTACCTTTCATTCTTTCTTTACATTCTTTTTTCTTTTCATTATTTCTTTCCTTTCCATTCTTTCTTTCTTTTCATTCTTTTTCCTTTCATTCTTTCTGTCCGTTCATTGTTTCTTTCTTTTCTTCTTTTTCCTTCCTTTCTTTCTTTTCATTTTCTTTTATTTCATTCATTCTTTCCTTTCATTCTTTATTTCTTTCATTCTTTCTTTCCCTCGTCATTTATTTTTTTTTTTTTTACTATTTTCTAATTTTTGAAGTTTTCTCTTTTTTTCTTTTTCACTTATTTTGTCTTCCTCTTTTTTCTTTTTCCTATTTCATTTCGTTTCTTCTTTCTCTTTCATTTTGTTCTTTCTTTCTGATTTTTTTTTCATTCTTATTTTTCCTCGAAGGACGTCTATTCTTTCATTCTTTCCTTCGTCTTTCGTTTCCTATAACTTCAATATTCTTCTCTTTCTTTCTAGTCCTTCTTTTTTTCGTTCTTTCCCTCGTTCTTTCCCTCGTTCTCTCTTTTGTATAACTTCTTTCATTCTTTTCAGATATTCTTTTTCCATCTTCCTTTCCTTTTTCTTTCTTTCTTTCTTTGCCATGAACTTTCTTCCTTATTTCTGTCTTAATTCTCTTTTAGTTTTTCTTTCTTTTTCTTTTTTCTTTCGTTATTTTTCTATCTTTTCCAAAATTTCTTTCCTTCCGGCTCTTTTTCTGTCTTTTTTTACTTTCTCCCTTGCTACTTTCTCTCTCTCTCTCTCTCTCTCTCTCTCTCTCTCTCTCTCTCTCTCTCTCTCTCTCTCTCTCTCTCTCTCTCTCTCTTCTCTCTCTCTTTCTCTCTCTCTCTCTCTCTTTCTCTCCTCTCTCTCCCTCTCTCCCTCTCTCTCTCTCTCTCCCCCCACATATATATGATGGGGATGATCTTGGGCAACGGTGTTGTATAGCCCCTCTTTTTGGTAATGGACTTGGGCGAAGGCGCCAATTAATACAATGTTGTATAGCCCCTTGGTGTGAGTTGTCTTGGGCGACGGCGCCAATTATTACAATGTTGTATAGCCCCTTGGTGAGGGTTGGTTTTGGCCGACAGCGCCAATTAAAACAATGTTGTATAGCCCCTCTTTTGATAGTGGACTTGGGCGAAGGCGCTAATTATTACAATGTTGTATAGCCCCTTGGTGAGGGTTGGTTTTGGGCGACGGCACCAATTAATACAATGTTGTATAGCCCCTCTTGTTGGTAGTGGATTGGGCGACGGCGCCAATTAATACAATGTTGTATAGCCCCCTTTGGTGGGGGTGGTCTTGGTCACTCCACCAGCTAACACAATGTTGTATAGCGATGGCCCCAATCTACTCACAATGTTGTATCTTTTCTCTCACGACCGGTGATTCGTAGTTCGTTTTGAGTCCAGAGATAAAAGAACTTCAGCACAGGGAATTTTAGCTTAACTAGTTTATTAAAGTCAACCTGTACATCTTCTAATCATCCCGTGGGTTCGCTCACTCTCTCTCTCTCTCTCCACTGGGGAGCGGTTTCAGACACCAAAGAAACTACGTCTGTATTGTTTGAGCGTTAAGACTCGACACCCTGAAAACCCTTTCTCTATCTATCGTTCTCACGCTCGTTCAGCCAATCAAAATTGACTTGCTTGTTTTTTCTTCTGTCTGACCCCTAAGGTCAACCTCAGGAAGTCCGAGCAGAGATACACTTTCTCTAAATAAATAATAGTTTGTTAAACTATTATGTAACACTGGAATTCGAACATGAATCAAATCGTCTATGTACACTGCGTACTGAAATTCTAAACGCACTGCAAAAGTATGAGGTTGGCCAGAATTTCTAGAGTAAAATATTTTCTGATGAAATTCTACAGTACGATGGAACCCAAAACTTTTTTGTGATATCAAAGGAAATGTATATATGGGAATTAGCGTGTCGTCTAATTGATCACTATTTCTACACTATCCTCTGTTTCTATACGGATCGCTATTTCTACTCTATCCTCTATTACTATACGGATCGCTATTCTCTATACTATTCACTATACTATTTCTCTATACTGATCATTATACGCATTACTATTTGGATCACTATACTGTGGTTACTTTTCGAGCAAATACTATTAGTGCGAGTGATATTCGAAGGCGTCTGACACCAGTATTGTTCAACGGCGTTACTATAGTTGTATCTGCGATTACAAAGTCTCTACTACAACGGGCATTATGAACGAGACAACGAGTATTCGTTGACATTACAAAAGTGGCAACGTGTTTTCGTTGACATCACAAAACCTTTCCAGACTGGTTTTGAATTCAAAGTTTTTCCTTCTCCTTGACTGGTTTCCAGCCAGAACCCAGTCTGTCCTGCTATTTACTCATAGCCGAGGAGAGACGTTGTGCATTCATACATTTCTTAAGTGTATTAACACGTGAGCGAATGAACCCTACTGGAATCCGAACTCGGCTCTTCGATTTCTCAATCCGAGTCGCTATCTATTATTCCACACAGCCTCCAATTTCGATAGAAAAAAAAACGTATTTTTTATATTTTAAGAAATCAGGTCGTCAGAGCTTATTTTCTTTTGGCTTCCGTAAGTCGATCAATTTACAATTAATTTACATAGCGAGCAGTTTCTATTAAGTTGTCCAAAAAGTGCTGAAAGAAAAGCGGAAAGAAAACAATAAAATTTTATGGAGCATCACCAACATTTATTCTTCAAAATAAAGTCCATCATTCTCGACGATCTTCTGTCAGCGATCATCCATCACCCGAATCTGTTCCAGATAACAGTCCGCTGGGTTTGAATCTGTAAACAAGCTTCCTTGACTTCATCAAAAGTGTTGAATCGCTGGTCGCGGAGGAAGTGTGCCATTGATCGGAAGAGGCCATAGTCACTCGGAGCCGCATCGGGACTGAATGGTGGACGTGGACGAATCTCAACTCCGTCCATCTTTTTGAACTTCTAAGTCAACCTGGCAGTGTGTTGTCTCGCATTTTCTTGCTGAAACAAAACCCGACATCGCTTAATCAAAGCAGGATACGCCTTCTTTAGTTTGTCATACACGCAGTCTAACTTCTGGCAATAAAATTTTAGGGAGCATCACCAACATTTATTCTTCAAAATAAAGTCCATCATTCTCGACGATCTTCTGTCAGCGATCATCCATCACCCGAATCTGTTCCAGATAACAGTCCGCTGGGTTTGAATCTGTAAACAAGCTTCCTTGACTTCATCAAAAGTGTTGAATCGCTGGTCGCGGAGGAAGTGTGCCATTGATCGGAAGAGGCCATAGTCACTCGGAGCAGCATCGGGACTGAATGGTGGTTGTGGACGAATTTCAACACCGTCCAAGTGTTTGAGCTTCTCCTCAGTCAACCTGGCAGTATGTGCACTCGCATTTTCTTGCTGAAACATAGCCCGACATCTATTGAGCAAAGCAGGATACTCCTTCTTTTGCTTGTCATACACGCGGTCTACCGTCTGGCAATACAGGTTAGTGTTGATGACGATACGGTGTAGAATAAGCTCGAAATGCCGTACTCCTTGGAAATTCTACCAGACAGAGATCAAGATGTGTTGTTTTCTTTTTCTGCTTCCTAAGTGAGTCAGGAATTTTTGTCCAACCTAATAACTGGATTTTTGTTCAATTAGGCGTGTCTTATTCAAGTGACTATAGTATACGTGTACTCAAACTACGGATATACTTTTTTCGGAATTATGACTTGTTCTATCTTTTTCGTCCTTAGTATGACGATAAACTACATAGTAAGGCCTTTGATCGAGACCTTGAAGGTTTTTGAGGGGCGTGAAATTACATCTTAATTGCTGTTTTTCCCAAGTATCCCGACTTGAAGTGATAGCACCTGTTAGGGTTCCAGCTATGGGCAAATAGTCAATCCCGAAACAAAAACAAAATACTATGAAAGTATAAAAATACATACTTATAGTAAAAAATACCAGCAATACATTTTTTTTTATTTGAAAAGATGACTAACAAAACATTTTAAAAGCAAAATGACAAGCAACACACTTTTATCTGTAGTTACAGGCATACAATTGCATTCAAAATATATACTGAACCCATAACATTGGCAGATTAAATGTAAGGTCGACAGAGGCAAAGAACACGTTATTTTATCGGGAGAGCTTCAGTAAATGGATGCTAGAGCAGGGTTTGGGAGAGGTGGTAAAAAGACAAAGAGCTACAAAGGACAGGAAATTGTGAAGAGCCGTAATCGTCAGCATTCTGACACGGCACACAGAAGAACATTTTTGAGGAACATAGTCACGGCCTGTTCTTTTTATCTGTGCACCGTTTCTTCAAAGTTTAATCCCATGGAAAACTGTTTGGGTTTGATAGCGATACTCAATGTTCCCTCTCTAAAAGCTGAAAGACTCTTTTATGAACTCTTTATGACGCGCACGATCATGGCTCTTTACAGCTTCATGTCTTTGTCCCGCCATCTTTCACGTAAATTCGATGATTAATCACTATTTCCCTCCTTGGCTTCTTTGCTTTCAGTCTTTCCTTTGAGTGTTAATTACTCTAAACCCTCTTCTTTTGTTATATATCACAGATATTTCAACTCTCAGTTTCTAAGTAACGAGTTCCACAGTCGTTCCCAATTTCTTAAATTATTACGACCATATCATGTTGAAACACCGGTTCCGGTACGATCACCGAAGTTAAGCAACATCTTGCTTTGTCAGTACCGAGCAGGGTGACCGCTTGAGAATAACAGGTCCTATACGTCTGAATGTACGGGTAAAAATGGCTTACGGCCAAATCACGTTAAAGTACCGGGTCCCGTACGATCATCGAAGTTAAGCAACATCTTGCTTTGTCAGTACCTAGATGGGTGACCGCTTCAGAATAAAGGGTCATGTTAGCTTGAATGTACGGGAAGACATGATTTACGGTGAAATGCAGGCTTCCGTAAGATCACCGAAGTTAAGCAACCACTTACCTGGTCAATACCTAGATGAGTGACCGCTTGGAAATATCAGGTGCTGTTAGATTGAATGGACATAGTAGAAAGGCCTAACGGCCACATCGCGTTGATGCATCGGCTCCGTACGATCACCAAAGTTAAGCAACATCTTGCCTGATCAATACCTAGATGGGTGTCGGCTTGGAAATATCAGGCGCCGTTATTTTTAATGGAAATATTAGAAATTGCTAACGACCACATCACATTGAAGTACCGGCTCACGTACGATCGTCAAAGTTAAGTATCGTCGAACCTGGTCAGTTGGGTGACCGCTTTGGAATATCAGATGCTGTAAGCTTGGATGTGCAGAGGGTGTAATGGATAACAGCTCGGAATTGGAGATCGGAGAGTCGTGTTCCAATTACGGTTGGGTTCGTTAGATTCATTTACACGCAAATACCATTGGGAAAAGTATAGATGCACCACGTTTTCCCTCCAGCTATGGGTTAATTAGTGAGACTTACCTAAAAATCATTATTGCATCCAAAACGTTCTTACAAACCAGAAATAGTTTATGGCTTTAAATAACCTACAAAAGGTTGATAAGCCGTAAAGTAATCAATCATATTTTCTTTAAGACATCTCCGTTGCTGATATTAACGGTAAAAAACACCTTTTTTATTGCTTCAAGTAACTTCTTCATCTGTAGATTATCCACCTTTGAAGGTCATACAGGAGCTTCGATAATACACAGTAATTCAAAACGCCTTTCTTTTTCTTTTTCTTTTTCTTTTATTCTAAGTACATTTTCCCATCTCTTAATACTTTGCATAGGTTCCGAAAGACATCTTCCGCTCTTCCGATGCGCCTTCGCATTTCTGCATCGCATTTTCCGTCGTTTGATATTACACTAAGCAGAGAGTTCAATATATGTACCTGATTGATTTTGACGTCTTCAATGCGTAGCCCGCATCTTCAGCTATCACTTTTTGCTGACATTCATGTATTCCCATTTTCTTACACTTAATAAATATTCCTTTCATCTTACTCTTCTTCACTAACCTGTCTAAGATATTTCAGTTTCCATTATGAGTCCGTCATCATTATGCTATTCAGATTACATGCGCCAATAACAAATCCTTATAAATCTAGCCCTGTCGACTGGGGTTTCGGAATACGCCAACTGCACCTCTACAGAGAAGTAGGACGACTAATGAGTCGTCCTGGGTAAGACGATAAACTACATCCGACAGCAAGGCCTCTGGTCACGAGGTTTTGAGAACCTCTTAAATGCTGGTGTTCCCAGGTCCACCCTGACCAGGGATGGCAGCGCCTGTTAGGGTCCAAGCTGTGGGCAAATAGTTAACCCCCAAATTTGGGTCAAAACATTATCAAAATGTGAAAATAGGTTTTAATACCAGCAGAATATTTTTGTAAAAATTATTACCAGCAATGAATTTTTGAAGAAAAAAATATTACCAGCAATACATTTTTTGAAAAAAAATATTACCAGCTATGCATTTTTTGAAAAAAAATATTACCAGCAATGCATTTTTGAAAAAGAATATTACCAGCTATGCATTTTTGGAAAAAAAATATTACCAACAATACATTTTTGAAAAAAAAATATTACCAGCTATGCATTTTTGAAAAAAAATATTACCAGCTATGCATTTTTGGAAAAATATTTTACCAGCAATACATTTTTGAAAAAAAAAAAACAGCTATGTACTTTTGGAAATATATGTTACCAGCAATACATTTTTTAAACAAATATTACCAGCTATGCATTTTTGGAAAAATATTTTACCAGCAATACATTTTGGAAAAAAATATTACCAGCTATGCATTTTTTGAAAAAAATATTACCAGCTATGCATTTTTTAAGGAAAAAGTATATTAACGGCCTGGAGGTGACAAGGAAGCAAGAAATCGGAAGTGAGTTCCACAGGTGATAAGTGCGAGAGAAGAAACTATTGGAATAGAACTTGCGGTTACATCTATTTCAACAGTAAAAACAATTGATGCAGTTGAAGTACCAAGGAGAGCTCATTAGAACAAATGCAATCAAAACATTTATAAGAAACAAGGCAGAGGGAAACCACGTGACGACTGGGGAAACTGACGGTGATCGAGATGCCAGGTGAGGACCGATAACATTGCAATTTCTTCTTAGAACAATTGGTTGGCATCTAGCTAACAGTGAAACCTAGTTGCCAAGACGGGGGTTTACTTCCTAAACTATTGTTTTAAGTAGGGTGAAATGTTCACATCGTCATTATGTCATGATTTTCGCATCATTTTTCACCCATTTGCACAAGCTTTTTAGGTTGGTTAATCAGCTTCCGTCTCTTCCTTCAGGGGGGAGGGATTATTGACGCGAAAGAGAATGTAACGAACGCAACTGGAATTTGAACTCGGCTTAGCAACATCTCATTCCGTGTCACTAGATAGATAGATAGATAGATAGATAGATAGATAGATAGATAGATAGATAGATAGATGTGAACAGACTGAAACAGACAGACAGATAGATAGATAGATAGAGGTGAACAGAGTAAATAGATAGATAGATAGATAGATAGATAGATAGATAGATAGATGTGAACAGACTAAATAGATAGATAGATAGATAGATAGATAGATAGATAGATAGATAGATCTGAACAGACTGAAATAGATAGATAGATAGATAGATAGATAGATAGATAGATAGATAGATAGATAGATAGATAGATAGATCTCCTTTCTTGGTTAAACTAAATGCTCCTGGATGGACGCAGACTTTATAACATAATAACCTGACGAGCTTGTACTTAGCATTTCTCTTATTACTAGCAGGACGATGTTGTACCTTTATTGCTTTTGCCCTCGAGACTTGAGTTGCCACATTTTTCTCAAATCTTTGTTCATCAGACCATGAGAAGCGATGATGAAGCAAGTTTTATTTTTAAGTTACGGTTTGTCATGGCAATGTTGTCAATAATATTGGCCTTTGTGTCTCTATATGATAAAAACAGTTTGGGTTCTTGTATTTTTTGTCTCTTCCGCTTGTCTCTTGACTCTTGTCTCTTTCTCTTTCTTTCCTCTTCTCTCTCTCTTCCTGCCCCTCTCTCTCTCTCTCTCTCTATCTATCTATCTATCTTATTCTCTTCATTTTATTTTCTTCCTTCTCTTCATTTTTTGTTTTATCTTTTTTCTTTTTCTTTCTTTACTTTCTTTAATTGCCTCACTCCTTTGACGTTATTTTCATTTTCGCACTCTCTCTCTGCCTTTCTCTCTCTCTCTCTCTCTATATATATATATATAGAGAGAGAGAGAGAGAGAGAGATTCTTCTTTCTCTCTCCCTAATTCCTTCACTCTCTCTCTCTCTCTCTCTATTTTACCTCTTTCTCTATCTCTCTATCTCTCTCTTCCTCTTTCTACATCCCTTTCTCTTTCTCCCCCCGACTTCACTCTCTCTATATATAATTCTCTCTTTCTCTCTATTTTATCTCTCTCTTTTCTCTCTCTCTCATTCTCTCTTTCTCTTTCTCTTTCTCCCTCCTCCTCCACTCTTTCTCTCTATATATATATAAATATATTTCTCTCTTTCTCTATCTCCCTCTTTCTCACTCTCTTCTCTTCAGCCTCCCTATCTCTCTATTTTTATCTCGCTCTCTTCCTCCCTCTCTATCGCTCATGTTTTCTCTCTCCCCCACCCCTCTCTCTCTCTCTCTTTCTCTCTCTCTCTCTTTCTCTCTCTCTCTCTCTCGCACACACACCCACTCACTCACTATTTACCTACCTTCGACATGCTATTCGGCCACGGAGTGCGTTGCTGAATAGTGCCTTAGAAACGCCAATCCTTTCCAAATTCTTCAATGGCCATATCTGCTCATTTTCGTGCTTGAACGTTTTCTCAAACATGCATATCCACTAAAATCTATATCTATAATTCTGCAAATGTGTGTATGTATGTGTGTGTGTGTGTGATCGGATGTTGTTTATGTTTCCACAGTTTTCATCCGATTTCGATGAGTTTTTTTGTTTTTTTTTTTTGCTTCATAGATAATTCTTCAGTGCCGGTGTGGAATCCAAATTATTGACGACAATGGCTCTCCACTACATCCTGTCCATTATAACTCTCATCAACGTTTTACTATTTACTATCTGTTCTCGGATATATATCTTTCATAAAAACTTTAATAAGAATAAATAAATTAAAATATTACAATAATATTATCTATATCTATAATTCTCAAAAAAATGTGTGTATGTGTGTGTGTGTATGTGTGTGTGTGTGTGTGTGTGCGTGTGTGTCATCGGATGTTTATGTATTTCTTTTTGTTTGATAGATAATTCTTCAGTGCCGGTGTGGAGTCCAGACTGTTGGCGACAATGGCTCTCCACTACTTCCTGTCCATTATAACTCTAAGCAACGTTTTACTATTTACTATCTGTTCTTGGATATATATCTTTCATAAAAAAAACTTTAATAAAAAGAGTTTAAATTTATTTCAATAATATTATTTATTATTATACAGTTCTCTTACCAGGGCCACCATCCCCCATTCAAATTGTTACCCCCCACCATTTGGGGATGTGCCTCAGTTGCACCCAAATGTTGTTTCTAATATTGTTTTTCAGGTGGGCTGAATTTAAACTTAAACTGCTCCAATTGAACGGCAAAAATTACCAGTAATGAAAGACCCGGGCAAAGGCGGGTTATGCTGCTAGTAACGTTATAAAATGACAAAATCAGTCGGATCAATAAATGAAAAACCCATTACTTCTTTAGAAATATATATATATATATATATATATATATATATATATATATATATATATAGGGGTTGGACAAAATAATTGGAACAGGTGCAAATTCCACTCCTATATTTCAAAGACCTATTATATTAAGAACTTTAACTAAAACTTTGTAATTCAGGTTATATATATTGTAAAGACGTTTATTTATCTAATTCACTGTCTTTGTCTTATTTATTTTTAGAATTTAGTAAATTTTAAGCTAAATGCGTCACCTCTCCGAGTTCGAAAAAGGGCAAATTGTTTGAGCTCGCATGGCAGGAGCTTCGATCACTAAGGTTGCTGAACTGTTTGGTTTTTCAAGAGCTACCATATCAAGAACTATGATGCAATTCGAGAAACAGGGAAAAACCTCTAGCAACTGTAGCAATTCGGGCTTGACTTGCAAACTTACTGACAGGGACCGACGTGCATTGAAACGCAATGTGGCAAAAAATCATAGGACTACTGCGGCCAAAGTGACTGCTGAGTTGAATAACCATCTGAATAGTCCAGTTTCTACTAAAACTGTTCGTCGTGAGCTCCATAAGGCTGCATATCATGGAAGAGTCGCCGTAAGGAAACCTCTTCTTTCCACTCGCAACATTCAGAAGAGGTTGAAGTGGTGCAGAAATCACAATGCCTGGTCTGCAGACCAATGGAAGCAAGTCATATTCTCAGACGAGTCCAGTTTTTCTCTTTTTCCAACTTCAGGACGAGTTTATGTGTGGAGGCAGCCCAAAGAAGCTTACAACCATAACTGCCTTCTTCCAACAGTGAAGCATGGAGTTGGATCAGTGATAGTTTGGACCGCCATATCATAGAAATGTCTCGGTTCAATAGTTGCCCTGAATGGTAGAATCAAAAGCAAAGATTACCTGAACATTTTGGGAGATCATTTTCATCCAATGGCCCACTTTATTCCCTGATGGTGACTGTATCTCCAATAATGCTCCAATACATACCGCTCGAGTGGTTACGATTTGGTATGAAGAGCATGAATGTGAGCTAGAACACATGGAGTGACCACCCCAATCTCCAGATATCAATATTATTGAGCACTTGTGGTGCATTTTGGAGCGGCAAGTTAGGAGCCTCTATCTTCCACCGTCGTGTCTTAAAGAGCTGGAGCAGGTGTTAATGAAAGAATGGCTGAAAATTCTTCTGGATGATGTCAGGAAGCTGTATGATTCCATTCCTAGACGTATTAAACCTGTATGTGAGACTAAACTCCATATTAAATAAATTTTATTTGAATATAACAAGTGTCTCAATTATTTTGTCCAACCCCTGTATATATATATATATATATATATATATATATATATATATATATATATATAGGTAGGTAGTAATCCGTTGGTATAATCCAGGAGAGTCCTATTAACACAACATAGAATTTGAAATATGTTAAAACTGACACACAAGGGTTTTTGTAGATACTTGACAGTTAACGTATGTGCTTAAATGTTGATATCTAAATGTATATTAGTGTAGACAGCTATACGAATAGGTATTATTAATTATAAGGACAAACGCCTGAGAACGCATAAATATATATCCACATTCACTCCAAATCATTAAAAACACTCCCCAAGCTCTTATAAATGGACGAGTTTAATACCAATAATTCTGAATTAACTCACTTGCATTTTACCAACATCTTGATTATTTTTTTACGTTTTCGTTAATTTCCGAGAAATACCGCCGAATTAAATTTTGACTATGTGACCATTAGGATGTAGGTCAGCTCATCGGTCTCCTCATCCCTACCCCTACCGAGGCTCTCCTACCTTCATAATATAATTCCAGTAACGATGCCTTCTTCTTCTCCCCATACCTCCCAATAAGTCCCCTATAACATAATCTCTCTCTCTCTCTCTTTCTTTCTTTCTTTCTCCAAATAAACAGTAGACTACAAACTGATACCATAAACAGTTTGGAAAATAACTCGCAAGATACAACATTTGTGGAATGGAAAAATTCTTGACGCAGTCGCGACATCGCTGGGTTAGTCATGGTGCAAGGGCGAGTGACGACAGAGTACTTAAGGTCCTCATATATAGCCAGCGTGACAGTGGGCAAAGGAGTGTTGGACTACCGTGGTTAAAGTATAAAGACAAGCTGAAGAGTAACCTCTGATCTATCAATGTGCCTCATACTAAATTCGAGCGAGTTACCCTGGATAAAAAATAACTGGAGATATTTGTGCCAGAGTAATATCAGAAATGTTGAAATCATTCGTATTGACCGGCTAAGAAACGAAGGACAACGGTGAAAAACGTCAGCAAATATCCCTGTTGTTATGTCCCGAGATCCTTTGTGTTACTCAATATGCGGACTTGTATGCAGGTCACTAACGGGACTGAAGTGTCGCATACAACACCAACATAAAAACTGAATGAGGTTGTCGGATCCTCATCCGTCGAAATCGACGGGAGAGTTAATTATATACATATATATATATATATATATATATATATATATATATATATATATTAATAATTGCACATATCTACGTTTGATGTGCGACCCGAGTTTCGTTGTTTACCCAAGTCATCGGGCACAACACTTGGGTATTTCTTAATATGTATTTCTTAGTCCTGTCTAACCACATCAATCACTATTATGTCTACACCTCTTGCCTAAATTTGGTAATTATTTATTTGCTTACCAG
>OZ038509.1:61564000-61584000 GCA_964036315.1 Acanthosepion esculentum | reverse complement strand
GCGACAACATAGTAACTCAATATAACTGGGTATAGTTTTGCACATAAACTAACCATGACAAGCGGAAATGACGACAAGTAATAAATCCCTCGTACAAAATCCCAAATCATCTTGAGTTTAAAGTTGGAATTGGCGGAATAATTTACGAGATATGGATTTGGAAAAAAAAAACTCATTTAAATCGAACAATAGCCACATAGCTTGTTTACATGAAGACACATTTGCCAGTGGTCTTATAAGAAGAAGAATTTACTGGAAGTAGGTTATCAGGACTCAGTCAAGTGGTTAGCAGAACGGGTGAAACCCACAGATTATCACCAAAAATTGGGAGAACGAGGAAAGAGACACTTACAGTTGTTGTCTCTGATCATCAGAGTTATGAATGAGCATTTTAGGCTACTGCATACTTCTGACAAGAATTGGTAAAAGGAAGACACGTTTGATAAACTTATGTATTCCGGTCATCCTTGTCGTTATACGAAGACTTCGATCAGTCTCAAAAATACGTTAATTTTTACAACACATTGTTCGGCTTACGGCCTTTCAACATTGTTTTTGGATCTACCCAGATTTTATTTAAACTCAACGATTGTGGGGTATTTTCTTGTAGTGTTCATCACCGACCCAGCAAATAAAAATGTATTTCAAATCACTACCCAGTCTTCACTACCCAACTATAAATGTCGAAAAGCGTCTACGCGACCTTGTAGTTGATAAATTATCCCCCCGCAACGCCTTTCCCAGAGACGAAATGTTGCAAGCCTCTCGCTACTCCATCACTATTTCCATGAAAAATGTCCAGACGAGCTATATTCCTTACTTTCACCGACTCTAGCCCTCACTGCTAAGCCCAGCCATGCCGTATACCCTGAGGCAAACCACCGTCATTCCGTTCGAATTCAATTAGCGAGAGGTAAGTTCCACTCGAACAGCTTCTTCTGACGTACATTTACTTTGCGGAAATGACTCCCAAGAGGATGCTTTCCCGACTACTACAATTCTAGAGTTGTCTTTCCTACATATCCACGTAAAATGTGCCACTTACCTTTTTACTCTTATCGTTTACGCAACAAACTCCTTCGGCAGCTCTCTACCTCGAGTGGCTCTTGGACATGTACTGGATGAATACTAGAATATATATATATATATATATATATATATATATATATATATATATATATATATATAAGATAGTGTTATGGAAACTTACCTATAACGACACAATGAACTCTTCCTGACACTATAAAGACTGCGCCTCTCAAGAGAGACGTAGGAACGAGTCGAGACACAGTCTCTGACTGTGCGCGACTCTTGTCGAACTCATGCTTTGGCAGAGAGGAACCCGGAAGAGGCTTTGCCGCAGGGCAAAGTGTCGTCCGGGGAGGTAGACAGTCCCTGAACCCGTTTATACGGGTTCTAAATGGGCATATTTTTGGCCGAGCCTACGGGCTCGGGGAGCCCACATAAAACCGGCCTTGTGCCACATTCGACCCACGTGGGAGGGTTGTTAAATATCGAGGAACGAGTCGAGTCGCAGTGTCTGACTGTGCGCGACTCTTGTCGAACTCTCTGCTTTGGCTGAGAGGAACCCGGAGAGGCTTTGCCGCTGGGCAAAGTTTCGTCCGGGGAGGTAGACAGTCCCTGAATCCGTTTATACGGGTTCTAATGGGCATACTTTTGGCCGAGCCTACGGGCTCGGAGAACCCACATTAAGCCGGCCTTGTGCCACATGCGACCGACGTGGGAGGGTTGTTAAATATTGGAACGAGTCGAGAGGGAATCAAGTCGAGCCAATAGTAGTTCACTCCAAACCAGACTGACAGTCATACTAACACCTTCAACATCTTGTATTATTATTCTGTGTAATACATCTTTGTTATTTCTAGTCTTGTATTCGTGTTTTTCTTCCTTGGTCCTAACCTTGAATCATAACAGTGGCAACTAGGATATTAAACCATAACAGAGAGAAAGAACAAAAAATCCAGATTTCGTAGTATTTACTTTTTAAAAAGTGCTCAATACAAAGTAGAGCAAATTATTATTATAATATTTTTTTATTATGAGAGATTAAAATAAAAATATTTCAAATTGCTACACAAAAGCTTTCATGCATCAGCACCATGATTTTACTTCCTCAGGCGATGGATGGTAAATTTAAAAACAAAATCGTTACCTAATTTCCGAAAGTTGAAAGGACGGGGCATAACTTTCGGAAAAGGGGTAATAATTTGACAAAAGTAATATCACCTACAGGTTAAAAACTTAAAATAAACATATAAAAAATATTTAATCTAGTAAGGACCTACTATTTCTATGCGCAAAAACACATACGTATATACACATACACAACAACATATTTATATTTACACGTACATACATACATATACGCGTGTACACACATAAACATATATATATATATATCCATACACATCCACCCCTGCGTATGTATACATCTACACCCATATACATACGGACATACACATACGTGCACATAAACATATATACATAAAACCTTACACACCTCCATACATTTACATACACACTCATCTAAACAAATATACAACGTATTTATCTATCTATCCATCTAACTATACATATACACATACATACACACATACATACAAATATATATACACCTATATACATATACATATGTATACATACACACCTAAACATACACACACACAGATATACATATATATATACATATACATACATATATATATATATATATATATATATATATATATATAAATTAAAAGGTTAAAAAAATTTTAAAAATTAAAAAACAAAACCCATCCGTCCATATATACATTTAACATATAAAAATAGATGGGTGGAATTAAAGTAATTTGTACTTAAAGAACACTGAGGAAGAAAACGTTAACAATACTAAAAACCCACGGAGTCATTCACGCGTATCTATCTCTTAAGTTTACATATATACCTAGGTATATAAATATCAGAAAACTATCAGATTTTGTCTATCAGTTATGTAGGAAAACTTTTACCTACATACCCACATACACATATATCAACACATGAATAAAGTTTGCTAACCCAAATTAAATGATAAAAAAGAGAGCACCACATAAACACAGACAATGATATATATATAGATAACCATAAGAGTCATTGCATTTAAATGTCATGTCCGATGTTAGTGATCCAAGATGGAACTGTCACAGGTAACAGCACGTTATAAAACTGTGTTTATGTTTTAAATCGTTTTTTATGTCTACATTTGGAAATGATCTCACTACGAACATTTAGTAACTCATCTTGATTTTTATCTTTAATAATAACATTTTTTCCGCAATGCATAAATCACACTGATCACGGAAGTAATTAGGGGTTCTCGCTCTTGATAAGAATCTCCACTCGAAATGCGGAGTTAGTCCCTTATTCCCCAGATCCCAGTAGTGTTTGGATAAGGAAGTTTGATTTTTGAGGTACCGATATTTAAAAGAGCGTCTATGGTTGTATAGACGCTGCTTCCAATCACCAGCAGATATACCTATATATCTTTTTTATTCTGGTTGATATTTTCTTCGGGGAAGATTGTTGCCTCGTATACTACATTCTCATACATACATTTTCCCCCGATTGGACAATTGTCTCTACTCCTACAATTGCAGGTGGGGCTACTAGATAGAGTCTCATTACTATGGTAGTTTTTAAGTATTTTACAATTGTGGGAATATATAATTTTCTCCATATTCCCTACACATAAATAACTAATTTTCAGTGTCTTCCTATTGAAAATTTTATGTAGTGGATGTTTACTATGAAAGTGTTTATCTATTAATCTTAGGAAGAAACTTCCTATACCAATGTTAGAAAATACGGTGGTTTAAACCATATTAATTTCCTCTTTCCGTTTTTAGGTTTATTATTATTATGATTTTCTAGTTTTTCGTTATAGTTTAATTCCTGTCTAAAACCACTATTTTTGAGGGCCTGGTTGTATATAAATTTATTATCGTTAAAGATTTTTTGGTTAGAAGATAGCCTATTCTCATATTAACAGTTTTGGGGATGTGATCTATTACAGAGTTAGGGTGGTTAGAGTGGACATTGATGTATAGGGGTGTCTGATTAACTTTATGGAAGGGTTTAAAGGTATCATTAGAGAGGTTGAGGGTGATATCTAAAAAGTTGACTATTTTCAGGTTGGAAGATATTTCAATCTTAGGGCCTAGGTATTTGAAGGCCCTAATTACCCTCTTATGTAAGCTGAAAGTCAAGGGACCATTGCTATTAGGGACACTGATTAGGCCATCATCTCTATAAATTCCAACTTGGTTACGGCTAACTACTCTACTCAAGGTGTCTAAAATATATAAACCCACCAAATCTGTAAAAAGCTCCCATAGGTACATCGAAAGTTTCATTGTTCTTCTTCACCCAAGTAGCGTCATTGTATGTAAGTATTGATCTTCTTGACGCTAAAATAATGTCCAGATCATCTTTTGTTATTTCGGTATATCCTTTATCGAAATTAAGGCTGTTAATTAATAGTTCCTCCACAAATGTATACAACTATTTCCGTTGTCGGTTTTAATTTAATTTAGGTCAGCGATTGAGTAATGAATTATACATCGAAAAATAATTAATATTTATCTGTATCTCACTCATGTAAACTGTCATTTAGTTCTTCTAAAACTTAAACTTCTCTGATAAATTTTAAAACCCACCTTCACTTTTAGGCCTTCCTGTTCTTTTCTCGTCTGTTACCCCTCTCTAGAGGTTTCATTTACCTCTCAAATTCGTTCCCCACAATCACTAAATTTTAGTTTTTATTCCCGGAGTTATTATTTTTTCTGATTTCTTTTTGAATTTGTAGGTCTGATGAATTGGATCGTAATTACGATTCCAGTGTAATAAATTATAACCATGTAATATTAGTGTTTAAGTCTTTTTATTATATATATATATATATATATATATATATATATATATATATATATATAATATTTGCACAAGAAAACGCTAACATGCTAAAAAGAAAAAGCTCGATGATAAATGTGAAAAAATACAGAGACTATAACTTGATATAATAACAAAATCTTTTGTACACCTAACCCTCCGCTACTTTCAGTTTCATGAATTTTTGTATATAACAGATTTTCGCCATTTAGTGTTGAACTCTGTGTCTACACTGGTTATATATATATATGTATATAATAGATTAAAGGCCGCACTATCGGGCGGAATTTAAGCTAGCTCTTACAGAGGGTTCTTGATTGGGCCATCATCACAATAGGTAAGGAGGAGTTGATGCCATAGGCAACAATAAACTACGGAACTGAAAATTGATTGCTGCATTTAAATATGGCATTAATATGTAAGCTAAACTTTTAAAAGTTCAATGATAATTCTTCTGCCGCCATTTAATTTAAAGACAATTTGATGAACGTAGGTCCTTACTATCCGTACAAATAATTATTTGTATTTCAATTTCCGCAATTCATTTCGATTATTCCCAAATTTTTTACCCAGTTATAAAAATTTTTATCGTACAAAAAATTCGTCGCAAAAAAATCACGTAAAAAAACATCAGTAGTGAAAACTTGGGAATCCAAAATTTTAGGATTGGGAGTCTGGATCCGGCCTGGAATGTTTTTAATTTGCTCATCGTATAATACGTTGGACTACGGCCTCTAGGAGTAAATTTGAAAAAGTGTAACACACTGACATTCGCATTTATATCTTTACATACACAGACACATCTATATATACATACACACACACATATATATATTTACATACACACACACACACATATATATATATATTTACATACACACACACACACACACACATATATATATATATATATATATATATATATATATATATATATATATATATATATATTTACATACACACACATGTCCGAAACGTGTAACAGCGTGTGACAATTGTCCATCCCACAAAATGTTTAATATCTAAAAGGCCACTAAACTAATTGAGCTTCTTTTTTTCAAGGTTTTCAGATAAGACGTTTAGCCATCTTGACACGATTTGTCGTAAAAATCACTGAAAAACCCTTTTAGTTACACAGATAGAAAAAGGACAGGTTAAAATCGTTTTCTGTCAGCTCCTCTATGTCTTCCCAACTGAGCAATGGTGAGAGGAAAAAGACCATTCAGGCCTTCAGTAATGGTACCAGCATTCATACTCTGGTTTCCATCTTCAATGTCCATTCAAGATCCATCAAGAGAACGGTGAATAAGTTTAAAAAAGAGGGAATAGTAAAGAAGAAAACTGGATCAGGATTGTCACAACAGCAGTGGGATCATCATTTCAACTTAGAGCTAAATATATTCTTATTGTTTATATATGAAGCATGAAGAGGACGGTGAATAAGTTTTAAAAAGAGGGAATAGTAAAGACGAAAACTGGATCAGGAAGTCACAACAGCAAGTGGGATCATCATTTCAATTTCAGTATAAATTAACAAGTAATAAATTCTATTTTAACATATGTGAGCACATGTCGTGTTTTATTCTTTTACACACAGACACACACACAAATGGTATATATATATATACATATATATATTGTATATACTAAAAATCATCTTCATCCCTGCCGTAGAATTTCCGACTGTCGCCAATTCAGTCGGGTTTCGATCCTAGCTAGAGGTAACCGGACGTCTAGCCACACTGATGAGCTGTGATACAGCGAAACAGTCTGTCTGTGGATGACAATTATATATATATATATATATATATATATATATATATATATATATATATATATATATATATATATGTAAGTGATTCATCGAGGCTGAAAATAATTTCAAATGTATATCATTGCTTGAACCGGCTTCTAATGCTCTGGAGTGAGCGGCTTAGTGATAGTAGTCGTGGCTCCAGGGCACAGAGTCCTATGGTTAAAGTGAATCTCAGTAGAGTTCCACCACGGAATATGTGAGTGGGAGGTGCTATATTGAGTCTGATTTGCTACCTCTTCGTCACCGAGGCCCGTTGGAACAGTTGGTATGGTGTTTGCTTAACAACCTAACTGTCAGGCTTTCAATTCTCGGTATGCGTACTGCTGATGTGTCCCAAATATAGGACGAAACGGCCGTCCAGTGCTTTCTGCATTCTGTAGAGTTTTCAGACTCGATGAGTCACTTAAATATAATTATCAAATTCTCCTAATAATTTCAAATATATACGTATCAAGGGTGTTCTCATAACTTGGACCGATTTTAAATGGGAATTAAGTTTAAATGTCTCATTATTTTTTTCTTTTTCTTTTACATTTAACAACTTAAAACCTTGGCAATTTCAGCCATGGAAAGATTAACAATCAAACAACGTGTTAAAGTTATCGAAGCCCATTACGAAAATGGACGTTCAAACAGAAATGAATTTCGCGAAATTTGCGGTTTATTTTGGTCAACATAATCGACCAGCCGAGAGCGCAATTGGAAACAATGTAACCTTGTTGTGGAGAGGTTCAATTCCTGCGCGCGATGACAAATAGAGGGGTCTGGATTTTCGGCCACATTCTCGTGCACTGCAGCAATGTTTTCAGCTGAACGGCGTAAACGAGCACGCAATGGTGTTTTCACATCAACCACCGACCCAGTTTGTTTGGATTTACGAACAATTTTTCCAGTTGCACTCTTGAAACTTTACAACGTTGTTTGATTGTTAATCTTTCCATTGTTGAAATTGTCAAAGACTTAAGTTGTCAAATCTGAAAGTAAAAGAAAACAATCATTAGATACTTAAACTTAATTCACATTTCAATTCGGTCGAAGTTATTGCGACACCCTTTATTTATTTATGTCAAATTGTTTTGCTTGTTTTTTGTTTGTTTTTTTATTTTTATTTTTATTTTTTATCTTATATATTTATTTATTTATTCTTTTATTTTGATCGGTGTTTTTGGTTAACGTAGTAAAAATTTGTTTATATAGCTTATTGTTGGTAGTCTATAATGGCCGTCATTAAAAAAAAAAATAAAATAAAATAAAAATAAAAATAAAAAAACAAACAAAAAACAAGCAAAACAATTTGACATAAATAAATAAACAAATAAGCCACTTCCGGTAAAAGTAACCGCCAAAATAGACTACCCATAATGCACCACTGACCCTTATATAAATAGCCGAGAAAAATAACAGCACTAGTCGCCTGACGATTGCACTAGCATGAAACAGACTGTCGCCTCTAAGTGCTGACTTCCATGTCCACTTTTATATTCACACGCTCTATCTCTGATATTGAGCACTTTACCCCATAAATATAG
Source organism: Acanthosepion esculentum (assembly GCA_964036315.1). NCBI lineage: Eukaryota > Metazoa > Mollusca > Cephalopoda > Sepiida > Sepiidae > Acanthosepion > Acanthosepion esculentum. The sequence continues at coordinate 61,575,726 of OZ038509.1, read as the reverse complement.
CACACTTTAAGACTATATTTCTGCATATATATATATATATATATATATATATATGCATGTGTGTGTGTGTAAGTGTGTGTAAGTGTGTAATAGATTAAATCCGACAAATCTTTTAACATATTTTCTGTTTATATGTTATTTTTTATGGATACAACTTATTTGATTTATAATGCTCTGTTTATTGTTTTTTAAATTAAACAGTATTAATTACATTTACCGGCCTGAATATTCGAGAAATCTCGTAGAAAATATGCGTTCTCCGATAAAAAAAATAAAAAAATAATAGTGTTAAAATAGAGCATTTAATCAAATATGTTGTATGCATAAAAATAACGTTTAAACAGAAAATATATTAAAATATTTGCCGGATTTAATGCATTAGAAATATATATATATATATATATATATATATATATATATATATATATATATATATATATATATATATATACATATATATATATATATACATATATATATATATATATATATATATATATATATATAAAATAAGTAAAAATAATAGTGTTTAATTAAAATAGAGCATTTACTCAAATAAGTTCTATGCATAAAAATAACATATAAACAGAAAATTATTAAAATATTTGTCGGATTTAATCCATTATATATATATATATATATGTGTGTGTGTGTGTGTGTGTGTGTATTTGGGTACTAATCCGTCTTTTATACAAATTTCGTTAAGGAATAATAAAAGCTCACACGAAAAATTAAATAAAAACCGTGCCGTGCCATATATATATATATATATATATATATATATTATACACACATATATATATATATATATATATATATATATATATATATATATATATATATATATATATTATATAAGTTATCATCTGAAAAGAAAAAAAATTATTAGATCGCATGAGAAATTGTATAAAAAAATAAATCAAACCACCCTGTCTGTCGTATTCAATGAAATATGCATGAAAGAAGGATTGCTGCCTAAATACACAAGTGTGTGCGTGTGTGTGTGTGTGTGTGTGTGTGTGTGTGTGTAGTGAACTTATATATGGTGTACTCTCCCGTTGTATTCGACGTATGAGGGTCAAGCAGCTCTGTTCCTAGGAGCCGACAGCCCAGACACCAGCACATATGATTTGATTATTGTGGTGAAGGCTTTGTGCAAACCCAACCACACTTTTTGAAGGGCCGAATACAGAGACCTGATGCATTACGTGCCAAAAGGACCCCCAAACGATGCTCCGCAGGTTTTGAATTCAAAGTTGGCCTTCTCCTAGACCAGTTGCCATCCAAGGCTATAGAACCCAATCTGCCCTGCTACTTATCTATAGCTAAAGGGACAAGAAGAGGATTCATATCTTTTCCCAAGGCACGTAAGTGAATGTAATGGATCCGACTGGAATTCGATCTCGGCTCTTCGATTCCTCAATCCGAGCCGCTATCCACTATATATACAGAGAGTAAAAATGGATCATCAAACAGCACGTCAGGCTAAATAACGGTTTCAGTTTGGAATAGAGGTTCGATTCCTGTCAGAGAAGAGCATATTTTCTACGAAATTTCTCGAAAATCCAGGCCGGTAAATATAATTAATAATGTTTAATTAAAAACAAAAAAAAAACTCAAATAAGTTGTATCCATAAAAATAACGTATGAACAGAAAATATATTAAAATATTTGTTGGATTTAATATATATATATATATATATATATATATATATATATATATAGAGAGAGAGAGAGAGAGAGAGAGAGAGAGAGAGAGAGAGATATGAATTGTGTATTTGGACAGTAAAGCCTCTTTTATACAAGTTTCGTTCATGAATTTAAGAGTACACGAAAAATTAAATAAAAACCGTGCTGTGTCAGTTGACTTTAACAAAAGTGACATATATATATATATATATATATATATATATATATATATATATATATATATATATAGATAGATAGATAGATAGATAGATTGACAGATATAGATATATATTCGACCGTAGTCGGGATCATCGAGCAAATGTGAGCGATCCTTTCCTCTAGCTGTATACCGTCCAGGGCTACATACAGTTTTGAATTCAGAGTTACTTTCTCCGAGTTTAAAACTGCATCAACCAACAGTGGCATCAATGCTAGAGGGAGAGGCCATTTTCAAGAACTATTGAGCCAAACCGTCACCTTTGATGGAGACATCAAGCACTGTCTTCCAAGACGTCCGGTTGATGAGTCCCTAAATTAACTACCACCAATTGATGAAATCAAAGTAGGCATCAGACCATTGAAGAAAGAGTGAAGTCTGCGGAGTAGATGGAATTCCAGGAGAATTCCTTAAATATGGTGTTGATTTTATTCAACACTTCATCAATTCGTCTTGAAAATCTGCACTAATGAAGATTTCAAAGATTCAGCATTAATTACCATCTCTCAAAAGAAAGGAAATTACCGTGGAATATCTCGACTCTCAATAGCTCGGAAAATCCTCAACCATAGCATAATACAGATATATAAATATATATATATATATATATATATATATATATATATATATATATATATATATATATAATATACACACACACACACACACACACATATATATATATATATATATATATATATATATATATATATATATATATATATATATATATATATATATATAACTATGAACCTAAAGAGATTGGCTCTTTAGGTTCATAGTCAGATTTGCTCTACTTAGTGTATTGAGCACTTTACTTAGTTACTTTTGCTTTACTCGTTTTGGAGGGGGTTTTTTGTGGGGGGAGACTCTGAGCTTGGATTCTGGACGATTGTTTTCGCCTCAATTTCATGTTCTTAGTTCTTTCTTTTTTATCCCTTATTTTGACTTGGGCATTGGTTTGTTCATTTACAAGCCAAAACACCTAAGGTTTTTCCAGACGAGTATAATTACTTCAAGTATTTAATGCTCTGTTTTATAATAAACAGTATTAAATAACATTTACCGGCCTCAATGTCCGAGAAATTTTCATAGAAAATAGTCGTCCTCCGACAGGATTCGAACCTGTATCCTATACGGAACCGTCATATAGCCTGACATGCCTTTTTAGCCTTTTTAATATATATATATATATATATATATATATATATATATATATATATATATATATATATATATATATATATATATATATATATATATATATATATATATAATATATATATATATATATATAAAAGTAAATATGGAAGTCAGCACTTAGAGGTGACAGTCTGTTTCATGCTAGTGCAATCGTCAGGAGTTGCCTGACGATTGCACTAGCATGAAACAGACTGTCGCCTCTAAGTGTTGACTTCTATGTTCACTTTTATATTTATATATATATATATATATATATACACTAAAAATCAGGAGGTTAGGGTTAGGGTTTCATGCTAGATGCAATTGTCAGGCCATCGATTGCATCTAACATGAAACAGACTGTCGCCTCTACGTGTTGACTTCTATGTTCACTTTTATATTTACACACGCTCTATCTCTGATATTGAGCACTTTATCCCATAAATATAGCACACATTAAGACTATATTTCTTTATATATATATATATATATATATATATATATATATATAAAACAAGGAAACATTAAGTAACACCCCAAACGTAGGTATATATATATATATATATATATATATATATATATATATATATATATATATATATATAAAGAAATATAGTCTTAATGTGTGCTATATTTATGGGATAAAGTGCTCATATATATATATATATATATATATATATATATATATATATATATATATATATATATAAAACAAGGAAACATTAAGTAACACCCCCAAACGTAGGTATATATATATATATATATATATATATATATATATATATATATATATATATATATATATATATATATACCTACGTTTGGGGTGCGACTTAATGTTTCCTTGTTTTACCAATTCATACTCCAAACGTAGGTACATGTGTATTTATAAATAGATATTTCTTAGCTAACCACATCGAGCCCTGTCATGTAAATTTAGTAAATATTTATTCGCTTACCCGTGTATGCACGCCACGCCAACGCACGTATATATATATATATAGATAAAGTTGTGTGTCTGTGTGTGTTTAGGAGGGAGAATCTCATTTTTTCAAGTGCAATGGACCTTTGTAAAAAGGCATTCAAAATCTCTTTTACAATGGAAAGGACTTCTCTATTATTTTTCAAGTAGTGAGGAATGTTTACTTTTTTTCAAGTGGGAAGGAATCGTTTATTTTTATCAAGGGAGTTTATTGTCTAAGTTTTCAAGTGAGAGGGGCCTATTTTCGACTTGAATGTTGAAGTTTCGTGTCTACTGTTCTTCTATTGCAAAGATGTCTCCCTTTTTTATACAAGTGGAAAGGTCTCATCTGCTTATTTGAAACATAAATGGCTCCTAAGTTTTCAACTTTAAAAGGTTTTGTCTACTTTTTCAATTTTAAAATGACCTACGTACATTATATAAATTTAAAAAAAAAAAAGCCTGTCTACTTTTTTGTTCAATTAGAAAGGACATGTCTACTTTCAAAGAATGGGTCTTGTCTAAGTTTTCAAATTGAAAAGGATCTGTCGACATTTGTCAATTTGAAAGGTCCTGTTTACAGTATGTTAAAAAAATCGGGTCTACTTTTATTCAATTTGTAACGGTATGTCTATTTTTTTAAATAAAAAGGACATCTTCGTTTTTAGAGATGGACTGAATGTAATTTTTCAAATTGAAAAGGATCTGTCTATTTTTTTTCAATTTTAATGGGTCTGTCGACATTATATAAATTGAAAAAAGCTTGTCTCCTTTTTTGTTCAGTTAGTAATAGTATATGTAGATTTTAAATAGGGATGATCTGTATACGTTGATGTTCATGGCTTTCCACATTTTCCTGTCCTTTGTAGCTCTTAATAAAAATTTGTCTTTTTGTTATCTCTCCTAAACCTTACGGTGCCCTCCTCTTCCACAAACTCATTTTTCTTCTTCTCTATGTGTTGTGTCTCTTTAGGATGTAGGGAAACATGGCTCTCCACATTTTCCAGACCTTTGTAGCTCTTAATAAATTTTGTCTTTTTGCTATCTCTTCAAAACCCTGACCTGCCATCCATTCACTCTGTTCTCCTCTGTTCCTTTTGCCTTCAATCTGTCATGTGAGCATCAAATTTTCCAAGCGCTCTTTCCACAGTATGTGCCCTAGAAATTTCAACTATCTCTTTCTGATTTTAAGTATACATCTACGTTTTTGTTTCCATTTTCTCTAAAACTTCGTCATTGCTCAACTGTTTCTGGTGAACCACATTGCTTCTGCTTCAAGTCTCTTCTTCATCTATAAGGAGATTGTTCAGATTTCACTGCCATAGAGGAAGGCCGATATTACGTAACAGTTAAGTACTCGTTTCTTTTTTTCTAACGAGGTTTTTTGTGCTTCTTAATACTTTTCTTAGCCTTTGAAAAGCATCTTTCGCTATCCCAACGCGTCTTCGGATTTCAGTGCCACACCTTACGTACTCTGTTAAAACGCTTCCCAGGTATTTAAATTAATGTACATGTTTGATTTTGGTATCGCCAGTTTGTATGTTGGGGTGGGTTTTCTTTTTCTTTTTTTAATGACTAACATGAACTCTGTCTTCTTGCAAATTGATGTTTAGTCCTTTCTTCACGCTTTCCTTCAATAATTTCTGTGGTAGTTTCTTTATTTTCCTTTCTGTCTTCTATCAACACTGTGTTGTCTTCACAACTTAAGCTGTTAAGATTGTGACCACCAATAGCGACTCATGGTAGGACTTATAATTATTTCAGAATCGTTTTCAAACTGATGGGATCTTATGTTTGGTGTGTGTGTGTGTCTGTGTGTGTGTGGTGTAGGTGTGTGTGCGCGCACGCGCGTGGAAAGAGACTCTATACATTTGAAATTTATCTATGAATTTGTCCTAATTATTCATTCCATTGGTCGAGATAAAGTCAAGTGCGACGCGCGACGGCCGCTTAGTGACGTGACTCCATACAGTGACTAAAGTGGCAGTTAATTTCATTCGGTTTACAGGAGTCAAAACTAACGGTTGTTTATTTTAGACCGGTCCACGGAGCACGGACTGAGGATAAATCTGCCTCCTCCAGAACATGCTATAGCTTACAATCAGATGGCGCCTTTTTCCCTTGGGAATATATCTTCCCCAGATATAGAACTCCCTTCCTTATTCCTGTTTCCCTGACAAATACAATCTCCAACTATTTAAGTGTAACGTCAATCGACATCTCCAGCTGCCTTGATCTATCCACTTCCCTTCTCCACATCTCTTCACCTTTCATTCCTATCTGCTCTCGCTCCAAATCTTCTGTAACCCCCTTGCCTTGATCGATCCACTATCTTTCTCCACATCCTCTCCTTTACCACTCCTATCTGCTCTTCCTCCAAACCTTCTGTAACCCCTTGCGTGCTAGTGGCTTCCAGCCTTGCTTGGGGTGATAAGCTTAATAGAAAAAGAAAAAGATATAGAAAGAAACCTATCCCCGGTAACTATTCATTATTTGGAGCAATCAAAGACTTGCTGTTTACTGTTCGCGGAATATGTTCTCGCTTGGGATATACTAGATGAATCTGTCTCGCTTGAATCTTGAATTCTATACATGGCTTCTCCAGAAACACAGAAGAATCAACATTTTATATATAAGACCATATATTCTCGCTCTCCTTACACTCTGCTTGCTGTGTTGTATGTTGTATTGTTCTCTCCATGGTGCACATTCAAAAATGTATAAATATTTTTGAGTATGTCTTAGTGATATAAAAGTCTCTATGCTTATCATTCCTTTTCCTTTCAGCCATTCCGTTTCGTCCGTGAAATATGATGTTATTATATCACAAATATAATAATGCCCGTAATGGGGGAAATGGGTGGGAGAATAAAACATTCTTCAATCGCTCCCCCATTATATTGGTGACCTCGACGCAATATTATTTACTCGAGATGTGATAAAATTATCACTCATTACCAGTTTATCATATCTGTCAGGCTATCTGTTAAAATATCTTTTTGCCGACCCTATCAAATGGAGAATCTATAATGAAAATAAATTTGGCTAATTAAAGACAATTATGTTAATTACTCGCTTTTATTACAAAATATATATGTCGTCAACCACCGTGCAAAATACTGAAATAATTGCACGCAATGTGGCGCACACATAGCATTATAAGGTAATATTTAGCAACTTATATGTGTGTCTGATGTATGGGGAGGTGATGAAAAGTTCTTGATAAATTTGGTTCTCTGTGCCGCGCCAGAAGGTTTTTCTCGTCTGAGTCCATCGTTCAAATCTACAATTCGTTCTTGCATTGAATCAGTCAGTTATGTGCTATGAATTTTTGAACTTGTCCTTCTTCCAGACCAGTTGCTGTCCCATACTATAGAAGCCAGTCTGTCCTGCTATTTACCCATAGCTGGAGGGAGAAAAAGAGGATTCAAGGGTATTAGCTCGTAAGTGAATGTACTGGATTCAGCTGGAATTCGAACTCGGCTCTCCGATTCCTCAATCCGAGCCACTATCCATTCAGTCACTTATGTGCCATGCGTGATATACGCTTAGGCTATCATGTATCGTTCGATACATGACTGAGGTACACTTTTCCTGCATTAGGTTGCCATTTCTTTCTGCGGTAGACCAGTTACCATCCAAGGTTATAGAACCCGGTCTGTCCTGCTATTTAAACATAGCTGGGGGGAGAAGAGGATTCATACCTTTCCCAAGGCTATTATTAGCACATAAGTGAATGTAATGGATCCGGCTGGAATTCGAACTCGGCTCTCCGATTCCTCAATCCGAGCCACTATCCATTACACATTGCATTGAATACCGTTGCCATATGTGTTCTCGTGCTCCCGCTGTTCATCTTAAAGTTCTCGACAAAATCCAAAGACAGATATGGAATGTGATAGGTCCTGACCTGGCATCTCGACGCCAATCACTTTCTCACAGACGTTATGTGGCTTCCCTCTGTCTGTTCTACAAATATTTTCATGGCAACTGCTCTGACGAGCGTTTTTCCTGGTGACCCGACTGAATGAATTTAAGCGTGCTACTAGGTTGACATCTCGGTCCCACCCTTTTACTGTCGAAGTAGTTAAATGTAACGGCCTCTTCTACTCCAACAACTTCTCTCGCACTTCCTGACAGTGGAACTCCCTTCCTCTTACTTGCTTCCCTGATACCTATAATCTTGAAATATTCAAATGTAATGTCAATCGACATCTTCTGATGCCTTGGTCTTCATCCCCGCCCTTCTCTTTATCCTTTAGTCAAACACCCCTTTTTACTCTCGCCCTCACTCTCTGTAACCCTTTGTGTGCTAGCGGCACTCCCGCATTTTTGTGGGTGAAAAGCTTAAATAAAAAAAAATTAAACTTTATGAATTTAACTAGACTTTACGAAGTTAAGCGCATTATTAGTTTGGCGGTAAAGTCTACTCATGTTCCAATTGATGTGGCTAGATGCAACCGCAAGTTCTATGCCGACAGTTTCTTCTCTCGCACTTCTCGCTTGTGGAACTCTCTTTGACCTTTTTGGTTTCCAGTCAAGTTTGAACTTCAAAAAATTATATGTAATATCAATCGTTATCTTTTGTCTTCTTAATTCCAGTTTTTTTTATTGTTCTCTCTCCTTCATAATGTTTTTCTCATATTCTTTCACATTACTAAACCCTTGCGTCCGTCTTAGTGGCTTTATTGCCTTGCTCGGGATGAAATTCTTTTTAAAAAATTCTAAAAACCTAGGCGTCATTTTGTCTCTATAGCTGGACTGATTGTGTGTGTGTGTGTGTGTGTGTGTGTGTGTGTGTGTGTGTGTGTGTGTGTGTGTGTGTGTTTTAATCATTTCACTCCGATAATGCCACTAAGACGCAAGGGCTTACTGAGACTGAAAGAGAACGAGAAAAACATTCGTGAAGAGAAAGGACAATAAAAGAACAGGTTTCAAAAAAGACAGAAGATGGCGATTGACATCGCATTTAAATTTTCTTAAAGCAAGAAATGAGAAGAGTTCCACAGGCGAGAAGTGCGAAAGAAGGAACTATTAGAATAGAACTTGCGGTTACATCTAGCTAGTTCAACACTAAAATGATGAGGCCTAGTTGCCGATATAATAACACTCTTAAAATTGATGCAGTCGAAGTACTAAGCATGTGCGCTCATTAAAACAATTGCGAGGAAAATATTTATAAAAAAAAGGTAGAGAAGAGCCACGTCACAGAGGTGGAAAACTGACGGAAGTCGAGATGCCAGGGCAAGACCGATAAGATTACAGATCCTTCTTTGGATTTTGAGAAACTGTACATATGTATCCGTAACACCAGACCAAATATCGCTGCAATCTTCAGCTTACGGTCGAATGGTAGATTTATAAATGTGAAAGATGTATTCTGAATTAAATAGCTAAATTATACAGCCAAAACACATTAAAAATATATTTTAAAATTAAAAAACGAAACGAGTCGTACGAAAACTTTTGTGATTTGTCAGACGCACAGACACACATAAACACACACATAGACACACACACACACACACACACACACACACACATATATATATATATATATATATGAAGAAATATAGTCTTAAAGTGTGCTATATTTATTGGATAAAGTGCTCAATATCAGAGATAGAGCGTGTGTAAATATAAAAGTGAACATAGAAGTCAACACTTAGAGGCGACAGTCTGTTTCATGCTAGATGCAATCGTCAGGCCTGAGGATTGTATCTAGCATGAAAAAGACTGTTGCCTCTAAGTGTTGACTTCTATGTTCACTTACATATATATATATATATATATATATATATATATATATATATATATCATTGGCGAAGGGTGACTTGGATCCAGTGCATATAATCGGGAATATTTTGTCATATACGGCCTACCGTAATATTTCGTCACATACTGTTTGTCAGACAACAATTCTACAAGCTACTTGCTACTTCAACGGCTGCGTAAGAAAATCAGACTCCCCCACAAGAAAAAGTTCTTTTGAGCTGCTTTTTAAGAAAAAAAAGTAACTTTGGTTAAATCTTGTTCGCAATTCATCAAATTAACAGTTTCTGTTTTAACGAGACGTAGACATATATAGTTTAATTTTTTTTAAATGTTTAAATAAGTTTCTTATTGCTTGACGTCAGTTCTCAGAAAATGGCGTTAATTGATTTTAGCTTTTCCAGTCATCAATCAACGTCATCGTTTTTCCTTTTTGAGCATTCTATTCTGTTCTTCAGTTAGGAACATAGTATTTTATTTTTTATATAAATAATTAATTTCAATGCTTGAATGTTAAAGTAACTACATATATATATATATATATATATATATATATATATATATATATATATATATATATATATATTACATGAATCATTCATACAAAAAGCAGATAGTGAAGTTAATGATATAAATAGCGAGAATACATCTTCGCAAACAAATGTATTAAGATACATTAACCCCGAACCTGTAGATGAATGTTATGATCCCTGTTTTTAATAAATTTCAGTTGCATTAGGTCTTTTTATACGAGTACTTTCGTCTGTTCATACAGACATCCTCAGGTATGGAAATAGATTTCTTTTTTACATCCAGGTAATAACAGGACAACGAAAGATTAGATGTGATCCGAAATATGTTTTTTTTAGAAATGTGTTATTGTTGACGGTAAGAAATTTTGGAGCGTCCGGTCGCAGCGCTGAGGTTGAATTTTTTTAAAATTTACGAGTGTGCGTTTTTGTACTAATATGGTAATAGAATTCTTTTGTAGTAGTAGGTTTTTTCAGTCGATGTGGCATGAACTAAATTGTTCAATAAACAGAGGAATGTGATAGATATTATCCGAAAGTTGCACATCGGATCAGTTATTTTAATATCAAGTACGTGGTGCAGTTCAATTTATATTACATGAATCATTCACACAAAAAGCAGATAGTGATGTTAATGGCGCGAATATATCTTCGCAAACAAATTTATTAAGATACATATATATATTAAGATATGTCGCATTAAATAATTTAGACAAGCTTTCTCTACTTATTTTTAATGAGACATGTCTTAATAAAAATATGCTGTCAAAATATAAGCAATATATATATATATATATATGTGTAGGTCTGTATGTATATATGTGTGAATGTGTGATTATATATGGAGGTAGTTATTTATTTTTTCATGTAGCGTGTGGAAATCTATATGGTTAAAAATATATATATATTTATATATATTTATTGGTTTAAATTTTTTTTTTTTTACTAATTTTATCTATATATATTTGCCCAGATTAGTTATATTTCAATAAGTAGTTAGAATTCGTTTAATAACATATCAAGCCCCGAAAATGTTTTGGCTATTGCGTCTGATTGTCTAGATCAATGTGCATGTGGATGTATGTGCATGTGTTTATCGATGTCTATGTGTAAGGAAAGTGCATGCACGTTTGGTTGTGTGTGTGTGTGTGTGTGTGTGTGTGTGTGTGTGTGTGTGTGTGTGTGTGTGTGTGTGTGTGTGTGTGTGTGTTCATTTTCTGGGTTTTTTTATCAAGGGTCGTGTCTCGTCACTGTTTTTTGTGTGTGTGTGTGTATATATATCTAGATATGTCTGGGCGCTTATGTATTATAACCTGAGTGTGTTTGGATTGTTTTACGTGAGAGGTGGTCATCAGAGTTGAAGTAAACTGTAAAA
>OZ038509.1:61556500-61559000 GCA_964036315.1 Acanthosepion esculentum | reverse complement strand
CAGCATGAATCCATCCAGCTCTTATCTCAAATGACAACTTAAAAGAGACTGTTTGACCAACACAAGGAATGTTAATAAACTCATGTTAAAAAGATAAAAAAAAAACAAATAAAAAAACAAATGAAAACTACAGACAAAAGTTCATTTTCTCCATCAAGACATTCATTTCTGTAGTTTACTGCTACAGCAAGCAGAAACATTTTTTTCTCCCGATGATGGCTATGTTGGCCGAAACTAGTCGAGGAATATAAATGAAATAATAATAATAAAAACACAAGAATATTAATCTACAACCCAGTATGTCTGAAGATTTTAATTAATTTTTTTAATAATTTTTTATCGTTCAAAATATATATATATATATATATATATATATATATTGAACGATAAAAATTATTTTTAAAAATTAATTAAAAATATATATATATATATATGTGTGTGTGTGTGTGTGTGTGTGTGTGTGTAAGGTATATGACAAGCCAGTTTTTTTAAGTGAGCCGGTTGTTAGCCTATTGCACCCCCCCCCCACATCAGGGGGTGTGCAATTGCCTAACTGGAGGATCAGGTTTTAATCAGGTTTTGAATTCAGAGTTGTCCTTCTCCTAGCCCAGTTGCCACCCAGTCCTGCTATTTAGCTGGGGAGAGAATTCATACTTTTACCAAGCACGTATTAGCACGTAAGTGAATGTAATGGATTGGAATGGAATTCGAACTCGGCTCTCCGATTCCTCAATCCGAACCGCTATATGGGCCATGCGTGATACACGCTTAGGCGATCATGTATCTTTCGATACATGACTGACGAGGCAGATTTTTTCCCGCAGTAGGTTGCCATTTCTTTCTGCGGTAGACCAGTTGCCATCCAAGGCTAGACAACCCGAGCCGCTATCCATTCAATCAGTTATGTGCCATGCGTGATATACGATTAATCGATCATGTATATTTTGATAGATGACTGACGAGGCAGATTTTTTGCCACAGTAGGTTGCCATTTCTTTCTGCGGTAGACCAGTTGCTCTCCAAGGCTAGAGAACCCGGACTGTCCTGATATTTACTGATAGCGGGGTGGGGGGAGAGGATTCATACCTTTCCCAATGGTATTAGCACATAAGTGAATGTAATGGATTCGAATGGATTTCTCAATCAGAGACGCTATCCATTAATCTACCGGGCCTCTTCCAAATACGGTTAGGCTATTAATATTCAGGGAGTTTTTTTTTTTCTGACCAATATATTTTTCTCATTTCTTTTTTTTTTTTTTTTGGCGGTGGGGAGGTTTTATTTTTATGTTATTTGTTTTATTTTCGTTTCTTATCTCATTGTTTCGATCACTGTAATCTCCACCATCCCGCACTTGTATTTCGCATTCGGTAAACTCCCATGATATTTGAGTGAATTTATTTATCTGCTCCACGGTGGAATGTCGGAGTTTCTAGGTTTTGTTTTATTTTTTATGAGTACCTTCACTCTATTTCAGTTCATCTAAGATTGTTTAGTAAGCCTGACTTCGTATGGAACAAGGCCACGTAAAAGGAGCACTAGGTTTGGATCAAATTCACCGTAGTAGCACACTGGTTTGTGAGACCAGCTTACTACTTACCTCGCTGAACTAATCGGTTTAGGCAGATATCTACTAAAATTAGTTTAGCCTGATACAAGGCCATGTAAAGTGAGCACGTGCTGAGGATCCAACTTATGTTAATAACGAATTGGCTTTTAAGACCAGCTTGCTACCCATGGCTCTGCACCAGTCACTCTTGGTAAATATATACCAAGCTTAGCAGAGTGTGGTAAGAGGTCACGTATGTGGAGCATTCGATGAGGATTCAATTCATCACAGTTGCTAATTGGTTTATGAGACCGGCTTACAAACCATCTTGATACTGAACCAATCAGTCTACGTATTTATTGTGTTTTGGTAAAAGGCCAGGTAAATTGAGCACTCCGTGTACATAAAAAAATAATAGTGAACTGGTTTTGAGACCAGGTTTATTATTCATCGTTCTTCACCAACTAGTCTATGTAGATGCTTTCTAAGCTTAGTCTAGTATGTCACAAGGCCACGTAAATGGGGCAAACGGTGAGAGTGAAATTCACCGTAGAAACGAAATGGTTTGTGAAACCTGCTTGCTACTCACCTCGCTGAACCAGTCAGTTTAGGTACATATTTACGATGGCTAGCGTAGTATGGTAAAAGGTCACATAACTAGAGTACCCTTTCGAGCATCCAACTCATAAAACGAACGACAGATATGTGATAAATGCTTGCTCATCTTTGCACTACGGCTGGAGCTGTAAGTAATTGACTAAGATAAGATTAGACTTTGAAAGATATGTATCTATGTCTTAGTGTGCTCTGTCCTGAATCGAATCACTTGTTGATAATATATATATATATATATATATATATATATATGTCATTCACAGAGAGCACTGTTTCGCTGTATCACAGCTCCTCAGTGTGACTAGACTTCCGAATGCCTCAAGCCAGGATTGAAAC
>OZ038509.1:61531500-61551500 GCA_964036315.1 Acanthosepion esculentum | reverse complement strand
GAAGAGTCGTGCAATATTAGCTTAAATAGTAACTGTTTACAAATTCACACCTCAAACCAGAGAGCTCAACCGAAATTAATTTTTCAGGAGCCAATATTTTTGTCATATATATAAATTCCCAAGAGGATAGAACAGACCTACAAATTTAAAAAGAAATCGGAAAATATAACTCCAGGTATAAAAAACAAATTTTAGTGAGAATCTACGTGTGGGAGTGGGAAACAGGTGTGAGAGGGAAATGTATGAAAGCTCTAGAGAGAGGTGTAACAGAAGAAAGAAGAACAGGAAGGCCTAAAGGTGAAGGTGGGGATTAAAGTTTAACAGAGAGAAGTTTTAAAGAGAGGAGTTAAATAACGGTTTAAACGAGTGAGATACAGATAAATATGAATTATTTTTCCATGTATATTTTGCTTTTTATACCCGGAGTTATATTTTTTTCGATTTCTTTTTGAATTCGTAGGTCTAATGAATTGGATCGTGATTACGATTCCAATGTAATAAATTATTTACCATGGAATATTAGTGTTTGAGCCTTTTATTTTACATATATATATATATATATATATATATATATATACTTATATGTCATCTCTCTTTAACGATCAAGTGGCAAGAAATTATCTCCCTTATTACAGCACTCTCCTCAGTATTATTTATTTATTATGGTAAGTATTGGCTCGAGGCAAAATTCATTGCATGGCGGCCACAATCTTAACAACATAAGATCTGCAGATGACACAATGTTGAATGAAGACAAAGGGAACTACATGAAGGAAAGCGAGACGAAAGGATTAAACATCAATTGCAAGGAAACAGAATACATGGTTGTCAGTAAAAGGGGCACACCAAAGTGCCAATTGCAAATCGGAGATACCAAAATCAAAATGCGGAAAATTAACTATTTGAGAAGTGTTTTTAAGAGAGGATGAAAAGAGCGACACTGAGATTAACATATTGCCAAAATAATTTATATATTTGGTCAATACAATTCTTTTATTATCGCTTTTTTATATCTCCCCCCCTCCGACTCTTAAATATTTAATCCGGATGATGATCCAATCTCACTACCTGTCCTACTCTACACCTACCCTACCTCTACCCTACCCTACCCTAACCTACACCTACCCTACCCTACACCTACACTACCCTACCTTACACTAACCCTACCCTGCACCTACCCTACACCTACCCTACCCTACATCTACCTACCCTACCCTACACCTACCCTACCCTACACTTACTCTACACCTACCCTACCCTACCTTACACCTACTTACACCTACCCAACCCTACACGTACATACACCTACCCTACCCTACCCTACCCTACCCTACATCTATCCTACACCTAACCGGACTGGGATCAAAGTGTGGTATCTGTTCTCCTCATCTCTAATGGTAATATTAGCCGTTTCCTTATAATGAAACATTCGACATTCATTGACCGAGCAGCCAGTGCTACTCGTTACGCTTTTCTTCACTCCCTGGCCATCGGGCTGGGATCAAAGTGTAGTATCTGTTCTCCTCATCTCTAATGGTAATATTAGCCGTTTCCTTATAATGAAACATTCGGCATTCATTGACCGAGCAGCCAGTGCTACTCCTTACGCTTTTCTTCACTCCCTGGCCATAGGGTTGGGATCAGACTTACTGTTGAGACATGAGTAACTGTCTGATAATTTAGAAGAGCATAGGATGAAAGATTGAACCCTGGATTACATCTCAGCAATTTGTCTTGTTGGGTGGCACTACCTCGGGCAAAACTTCTATGTTCAATTTCCTTTTCTCATATACTAAAATTCGTATGGATGAAAAGTGTGGCAGCTGCAAGATTCCTGTAGAATTACCAGGATTCTTTTTAAAAGTGTCAGGATCCCTAAAAATGTGCCAGATTCTTTGAATAAGAAAAAAAAGCAGCGATTTCTGGAGAGCTTGATCACTCGCATCTTAAAAGGACATGACTAAAAAAAGACGTTTTTACAGGTGAAAAAAAAATAACGGTTATGTTTGAATTTTTATCAGAATTTTTTTTTTTTTTTCTAAATTTAAATGTGCTTTATTTTTTTATTTGTTGTTTTTTTTCTTTATTTTCATTAATAAACGTTCGGTTTAAAACGGGAATATTTAATGTTTATACGAAAAACAATTTTATTCACATGGCTGCCTTGTTAAAATAAAATGCAATTAAAAAGAAAATTCAAAGAAAGTTAAATTTAGTTTTCGTTTTTCGAAGTCAGTTTAACGCATGAATGTTAATTGAAAAAATAAATAAATAAATAAATTGAAATGAATGAAAGAAATAATTTTAGACGTGAAAAAAAATAAGATATATTTTATATAAATATATCTCTCGCTTTCATCATTAACCCTTTACGTCCAACAAACTAGTATTTCTACTTCTACATACCGACTCACTTCAGCGCGTGGATGATCATAGCCCTCCACAACCTCATATCTCTCGTCGTCATTAGTAGCGTTAATCCCTTTGTCAAGTCTCCCCAAACCTTTTCCACCGTCCATTCACACAAGGTCGTCAGCTAATTGGCCCACTGTTTTCCGTTATCTCCGTTACCCTCGATATGCCTTGCGAGTGTTAAATTTACCAAGCTTTCTTTCCTCATTATGTTTCCGAAATAATCCAGCTGTCTCTTAGACTCTGAGCATAAAATATACTTGTTGCTTACTCCCTCCGTCCATAGAATTCTCAGTATCATTCTGTAGAACTACTTTTTCTGTTACCTCCAGTTTCCGCTTCATCTTTGATGAGATTGTTCAACATTCATTTCTGTTTATATAATGCATTCTTTGGTCTCTGTCATGTTGCCCTGGAATTTTCTTAAATGTGTGAAGAAGAGACTTGAAGCAACAGAAACAAAGAAACAAAGAAAAGAGTACTGAACTCTTATGTAATATCATTCCTTCTATATGGCAGTGAATACTGGACAATCTCCTTGTAGATGGAGAAGAGACTTGAAGCAGCACAAAGAAAAGTGTACTAAACTGTTATGTAATATAATTCCTCTTGTATGGCAATAAATGCTGTGCAATCTCCTCATAGGTTGAGAAAGTACTTGAGGCAATAAAAATATAATTCTACAGAAACATACTGAGAATTCCATGGAACTAAACATGTGAGTAACGAGGAAAGATATCTTGGAGAATTTAACACTCACAAGTCATATTGAAGAAAAGACGGACAGGGGAAAGCAGCGAATACTTAGTGGGCTTTTGAAAATGATTACAAGAACAGATACTGCGAAGGATAGCGAAAACACAAACCTTACTCAGAGCTACAAAGCATATGAAGTTGTGGAGGACCATAATCGCCCACGCCTTGAATTTACATGGTTCATAGATGAAGGAGAAGTTAAGTTGGTGTTGTCTCTCAGCAAATAATATATAATACTGTGCAATTATTTACACTACATGTGCGCTATTTTCCTCATCTTTGTTGTTGTTGTTGTCACAACGTTTCGGCTGTTGCGCCCTCCTGCCTTCATCAGGTGCATGTCGATCCGGGTAACTTACACAGAATTTTGAACTGAACTAGGGCAAAAGATTTTCGCTCTACTGCCCATGTCTAGGGATATCCCGCCTTGTTCTTATTTTTAGTACCGCTCAGCTATTGCTCGACCCGTCCAAGTAAACACTACCTGGCCCAGGGATTGAACTCACAATTATTGTCACCGAATTCCCGAAACAACGTTTTAATCTACTAGGATAATAGCCTAAGGGCCCAATGGACACGGAGCGAATAATAACTGAACAGTACTAAAGATAAAAAGTAGATGAGTTATCTCCCCTTGACATGCCCAGTGGAACGTGAAGTGTCTACACCCGTTGATTAAATAAAGGGTTCAGTTCGGAATTTTCAGTTACCCGAATCGATATACACCTGGCGAAATTTGATGAAGATAATGTTGTGTTACTCCTACAAAGGAGGAAGTACAACCTTGAAAATTAGTATTTGGCTACCTTTTTTCATTTTTATATTCACTAAGCGTCGTTAGGTACAAGACTAAATAGGACGATTTTAGACAGGAAGATTGTTTTGCGCCAGTCTGGATTAACATTTGAAATCATGAGTTTTAATATTAATTATGTCCAGCTTTGGAAGTGCAGGAACCTGAAAACAAAGTTTTCCATAAATAACCAATACCTTAGAAAGGCATGAATCAACTTTTCCCTACTCTCTGCTCCATCATCAGATTTCTTTACAAAATGTATCACGATGCCATGATGCTTGATAGAGAATAGAGAAAGAGAGAAGTTGTCCTAACCACTCTCCCATATGAACACAAGCAGAAAGAAATTGTTTGTCAGTCTTGATATGAAAGCATTGCGTTGTGAATGTTGGTAACACAATAATTGTGAGTTCAATTCTCGGGCCAGGTAGTGTGTACTCAGTTGACACGGGGCGAGCAATAACTGAGCAGGACTAAAAATTAGAACTAGACGAGTTATCTCCCCTAGGCATGGCCAGTGGAACGTGAAGAGTCTACGCATGTTCATTAAATAAAGGGTTCAGTTCGAAATTTCTTGTAGGTTACCCGGATCGATATACCCCTGATGAAGCCCGGAGGACACAAGACCTGAAACGTGATAAAAACAACAAAAATAAGGACAATAAGTCTGCAGTAAATAGTGTAAATAATTTAACAATATTATTTGCTGAGAGACAACACCAATCTAAGTTCTTCTATTATATAACGTGCACATTCAAGACGTCAGCGATTATGGCTCTCCATACCTTCCTATACATTGTAGCTATTAGTAGGGTTTACGTTTTCGCTATCCATCGCAGTCCCTGTACTGTTAAACATTTTCAAATGCCAACTAGGTAGGTTATTCGCTGCTTTTCCCTGTCCATCTTTCCTTCAAGATGACTTGTGAGTGTCTAATTCTCCAAGTCCTCTTTCCTTATCGGACAGAAAATAATGTGCAAGTTGTCTCACTTTCCTTGGGGGGCGGTACATAGGTATCGCAAAGTCGCGTATTTTGTTCTAGAAATGGGATAAAAAATAGTTTGGTATTTTGATGTTTTCTTTGAATCTGTCAGGCTGTTGGTTCTTTGTACTTTTTGGCACTTCGAAACAAAATCACCGCCCACAAAATTTGATCGACTTAAGTTCTAGATGCCTAGATAAGGAGATCGTCTGAGATTTCAATATCTCTGTTGATTTTTCAATTACATTTTTCTACGTGTTTCTATTTGTTCGCATGATGAAACTTTGTAACAAGATACTTGTCCTGTTCAAACTGCATAAATGGGTGAAGGCTGACAACTGGCGCCTCATAACCAGCTACTTTGGGTAAGTGAAGCTCGACAGCCCGGGGAGGCAGTCCATTTCAAACCTCCGCTGCCTTACGGTCATATCCAGATACTGAAAAGGCTATAGAAATAAATCCAGACAGAAAAATCGGAGTGGAAACCCAAAGGCGGGGGGTGTGAACACTAACAATTTCCCGGCAACTCCTGCAGTCAAGCGGTCCTCAAACGTAGTGACCTGTATTCCTTTAAGTCTTGTCGGTACATCTGAAAGTAGGCGAGGGATTTTACTTTGGGCAGCGGACGGCCTCTATATATAAACCATGGCTCAAGTCTGCGCCCTGCAGAGGTCACTCCAGATTCACCAATAAAGGAATGAAGCTTGACCAAACAGGGTGCTACATCTATCTTACGATATAAACGGATGCCTACTCTGGAAGTTCAATTGTTTTTATTTTGTCAAGAATTCTGCATTTTATGTAGTTTGAAAAAAAAAAGAAAGAAAAAATACTTACCTCATGGACGTCAGTACCTAAAAAGAATCTCGGGAGGAAGCCATATTGTTTTATGCTGACAAATTGACGCAAAATCACGGCGACCACGAGATTTCAGAAACTATAAATATGCAGTGTACGAAAGACGGGAGGGAGGAAGGAAGTTAGTCTACAAAAGACCAGACAATACGACAAATACATCTACATTTTACATGACATGTTTAGTTGTATTTGGTGTGCTTGAGACATTCCGAAAATAAAATTTTTAAAAAAACACCAAGCACTTATTTCCATGTTCCACTTCGTAAACTGCTCTCGGGCAAGATCCTGACGTTTTCTCTTCGTCTTATTTTCCTTTCCGTTCTTTTTTCAGTATTCCACACTCACAATATAATAGGTTTTCTTTCTGTTTTCTTTACTTAGAAGTTAGGTGTCGCAAGGGACCCCAAATTGTTGAATATTTCATTTTTTTTTCTTTTCTTGTTGTTTTCTATATATTTCCATTTGCCCATATGATGTAACCCGAATCTTTTGCACAATTTCCAAGGTTTCACTTTTCTTGCCCTATCGTATCTGCTTTTCTATTTCCATTGATCTAGATTGACACATTTACCGACAGTGAGGGTTATATTATCTTTTTTATCGATTTTATCACACGCAAGGCAGTAAAGCCACTAAGACACAAGAGGATTACTGGATGTGGTGGAATTGGGAACAGAAACATTAATAATGATTGGGAAGAGGAAAGAGTAATCAGGAGGACAGTAGATAGCGATTGACATTGCATTTAAATTTTTGCAGATTAAAGTTGGCCAGAAAGCATGGAGCCGGAAGGAAGTTCCACAAGCAAGGCAGTAACGCCACTAAGACACAAGGGGTTACTAGGCGTGGAAGAATTAGGAACAGAAATATTAGCAACGAGTGGGGAAAAGAAAGTGAAATCAGGTGGACAATAGATAGCGATTGACATTACATTTAATTTTTTAAAAATTAAAGTTGGCTAGAAAGCATGGAGCTGGAGGAGGTTTGCACGTGTAAGGAGTGCGTGAAAGGAACTTACGGCTACCTCTAGCCAACTCAATTATAAATTGATGAGATCTCGATACCAGTCTCGTACTGAGCTTACCTTCAAAAAGTCCAGGTACCATAGCGAAGAGCTCATCCGAACAATTACCATGAAAGGATTTATAGAAAAGGTAAAGGGAAGCGATATTATGGTGATGGGGAAAGTGACTGAAGCCGAGCCGCCAGATAAGGACCGATAATATTGCTGATTCTTTTTTGGATTTTATCAAGGAGCTCAAGGTAAATAGCAGGGGCAACGAACTTTCTGTGGCAGCAATATTCTAAGAATGGACTAATAATAGAATTATAGATATATATGATGGATTCTGGAGAGAAAAATTGTCTTGCACGATACAGCGAACCAACTTTCTTAGCAGAAAACCTAGCAATGGATGCAGTGTAGTCTTTCAACTTCATGAAAGCCCTGAATGTTAGCCCAAGAAGGTGCAACGAGTCGCTCTCCTGGAGGTTAGCATCAGCCATAATGATGGAAGGCAAAAAGTTGTTTCACGGATGATTAATAGGGAGCAGTTCGGTTTTGGAGGCGTTAAAATTAACAAGCCATTCTCTGTCCCAGTTAACAACAGACTGTAGGTCTTTTTTTTCAGATCAGCTGTCAATTTGACCTCATCAAACTGATCAGACTTAACTACCGAGACAGGAGTAAATGGTTGTGTCATCAGCGTAAATACCAAGTTGAGAGACGATTTTATTTATATTCATTATCTGGAAGCTCGAAATTCTTTTTTTTCTTTTTTCTTTTTTTCATTTTATCAAAAATTCCGCATTTGATATCAGATGTTTCGTCGATTTTTCGTGTGATAATAATAAAAGATAGAATATTCAATTTCGTCTTGATATTCGATCAATTCGATTCTGGTTACAATGTAATCACACACCCATGAAACAAAATAATCATTTGCGTGACATTTCGTGCGTTAATTACTTATAGTGTTCCCATCTGATAGATCAGCTACAAAAGTGACCTTTTAAAAAAAGATTGTCTTTACGTTTTTCATGAGTACCGAGTGCCGTGTCTATTCAGAATGTGGGTGATTATGTCTGCCCACATCTTCTTTGTCGCTCTTAGTAATAATATTTACACTATTTATAGTCGGACTATTGTCCTCAACTTTGTTTCAGGTTTTCATAACGTTTCAGCCATTACTGTAATTTACAATCGCCTGATGAGATGTGTTGTATGCGCATCGAAACCCGACTGCAATTGTGTAGAGATTTGGACATGTTTTAGATGTAATATCATAAAATAAATTGTGTCTACGTATATATATAAATGGTGGTACTCGCTTGGAAAAACCTCGGATAGCTCAACTTGCAGTAGAACAAATCGGTGCCCGAGGTAAAATGGGGAATAAAAAAAGAAAGAACCAAGAACATTAAACCAAAGCGAAAATAATCGTCCAGTGTTCAAGCTCAACGTCCAATGAAAAAAACCCAAAACGAGTAAAAAGACAACTACGTAAAGTGCTCAATACACTAAGTAGAGCAAAACCTAAGATAATCCTAAGGAGCCAGGCAAACCTACCTAGGTTTCACCTAAATGGATCTTCATGGCGATGCTGGCTGAAAAGAAAAATTATGGAACAGGATTTATTGCTAAAAACCAAGGTTTCTAGCTATAAATTCTGGAAAATTATAGGACAGAATTTATAGCTAAAACCTTGGTTTTAGCTATAAATTCTGTTCCATAATTTTCCTTTTCAACCAGCATCGCTCTGACGATCCGATTAGGTGAAACCTAGGTAGCTTTGCCTGGCTCCTTAGGATTATCTTATATATATATATATATTTTTGGAAAGGGACTGGCCTGTAGATAAAAATTAATTCTTAATTCTTAGCCCCTTAAACCACCTAACTTCAACGGCCGAAACTAGCCGTTTCCGTAGCAACTAATGTTCCAATGATACCGTATTTATAAACACTAGCTAACCAAAAGATAGCTTATTCCCAAATTCTCGCTTGACAAGGAAGCGGGTCCAGACACCTTAACTCTACATAACTTAAAAAATTATGTTAGGGGTCTCGGCTCTCGCTTTTGAAACATGAGAACTCTTATGTAGCGGATGAATCATATTTTTAAAAACTAAAAATATTATTATATTATATATATATATATATATATATATATATATATATATATATATATATATATATATATATATATATATATATATATATACCGGGTGTAACAGGAAAATTGCCCAAATCGTATAACAGCGTGTGATAATTGTCCATCCCACAAAATATTTAATATCTAAAAAAAAAACAGCAAACTAAATGAGTTTCCTTTTTCCAGGTTTTCAGATAAGACGTTTAGCCACCATTTGTTGTAAGAATTACTAAAAGAACTTTGAATTATTCAGCTAGAAAGCGAACAGGTTAAAATCGTTTTGCGTCATCCCCACTTCGTCTTCTCAACTGAGCAATGACGAGAGGAAAAAGATCATTCAAGCCTTCGGTAATTGTACCAACATTCATACTCTGGCTTCCATCTTCAAAGTGCATTCAAGGACCATCAAGAGAACGGGGAATATGTTTTAAAAAAGAGGGAACAGTAGAGAGGAAAACTATATATCATATAGAACTGGATATAATATTATTTGTAACAATATAATATTTGAATAATAATAATCTTCTTGTCATTCTACTTGTCCTTCCCTTAGCTACTTCGAACGTAAGTACGTTTCACCCCCCCCCCCCCCAATGCCTCATGAATAATGGACTATTCCGTAAATAAATAATTAGCCCAACCGTTATGTCCTGTCAATACCTCATAAATAATGGACTATTCTGTTTATGATCGCGTGAAAAGACGGAAAAGTCATATCAGAGACACTACTTGGTTAAAAAAAAACAAAGAAAGAAAGAAAGAAAGAAAGAAGGAAAGAAAGATAGAAATGGAAAAGTTGTCAATTTCAAATCTTTTCATTTGTATCCCCTGACTTCTTTATATAATGACCAGCATTCATATTTATGATCTTCTTTGCAATATTTCGTTAAAGTTGTTAAGCTCAAATGTTTAAAGAAAAGAAAGGGGAATTTCTACGGGTATTTTATTGTCGCCATGGGTTTATCCAATCATTAATTTAAGAAATAAGCATCTGAAGATATAGATTAACAGGATGTGGGGAATGAAGACTGAGATTGTACCAATGGTAATCGGAGAACTGGGCGTCGGGAGAAAAGGAATGAAGAATTTTACTAACAATGCCGCAGGTAACATCAACATACAAGTTACCCAGAAGATCGCTCTACTAGGAACATCCAATATACTAAGAAAAGTGCTATCAATTAAATGACAATTCTGCTCTAGGGCCTAAGGACCATAGTTTGGACCCGGCTCTACAGGATACAAAGAAGGAAACATAACATACACAAGTGATAATAATAATAATAATAATAATAATAATAATAATAATAATAACTTACTAAGTATCCCAGGTAACATCAACATACAAGTTGCCCAGAAGATCACCCTACTAGGAACATCCAATATACTAAGAAAAGTGCTATCAATCAAATGACAATTCTGCTCTAGGGCCTAGGGACCATAGTTTGGACCTGGCTCTACAGGTTAAAAAGAAGGAAGTATAACATACACAAATAATAATAATAATAATAATAATAATAATATACACTGGAAAATCTGCAACACTTACTGAAAGGAAAGTGCAAGAAATGGGGATAGACACCACCCAGACCCGATTACGGAAATAGCACCTGAAACAGTTTTATGGGAATTTACAATACGCGTAGACAGAACAATAAAACTAACCGCCTTGAAAAATGTGGTACATGAGGACATTAACAATTCCAGTTGTAGTTGGAGCCCTCAGACTGATTGGAAAATATCCCAATAGACTCATTGCAATAATTCCTGGTAACCCATGCCTTAAAGATATACAAAAAGTTGTTCTCACAAGTACAGGTCACAGCTTACGAAGTGCTTTATCTATGAAAAATATGTCCATTTTTTTTTCAAAACTGCTCAGTGGAAAATGTCATGATGCCATTTCTGTCCTTAGGTCTCTTGTTGGAACCCGGAAAGAAATGAGTATACACCAGAAACCAAAGCAAATAAAACGATAATAATAATAATAATAATAATAATAATAATAATAATAATAATAATAATAACAATAACAATAACCGGCTGAAGCTGCAAAAAACTTAAAAAAGAATGCAAAGAGAAATGCGACCGACCAGATAAAGAAACAATGGCAAAATAAACCGCTCCATGGCCAATACTCTGCCCGTACCAAACAAGATGACGTAGACAAAAAACGCACCCATCAGTGGCTACGTAGTGCAGGGTTGAAAGGTGAAACTGAGGGTTTTATCATTGCTGCACAAGACCAATGCTTGTTACCTAGGAATTATCAAGCACATATACTAAAATACTGTGACAAATATCCAGAAACCATTGATCATCTTATATCAGGTTGCACGATATTGGCACCCACTGAATATAAAACCCGGCATGACAGAGTGGGCCAATATCTGCACTGGAAAATTTGCAACTCCCACGGGAAAGAAAACTGAAAGAAACTGGTACGAACACCACCCTGACCCGGTTACGGAGATAGGACCTGTTACAATTCTATGGGACTACACAACTGACAGAACAATCAAAGCCAACCGCCCAGACATTGTTATTAAAGACCACAAACAAAATAAGTGCCTCCTTATTGATATGGCAGTCCCTACAGACTGCAATGTATCTTTGAAGATATTCGAAAAACTGTCAAAATACAAGGACCTTGAAATGGAAATCTCAAAAATGTGGCACATGGGAATATCAAAAATCCCTGTTGTAGTTGGAGCCCTTGGACTGGTTGGAAAAGATTCCAGTAGGCTAATTAAAGGGATCCCTGGAAGTCCATGCCTCAAAGAGATACAAAAACTTATTCTGACAAGTACAGCCCACACTTTACGAAGAGCTTTATCTATGTAATTTTTTTTTTCTTTGCAGTGGAAAGTGTCATGATGCCATTTCTAACCTTAGGTCCCTGGGCGGGACCCGGAAAGAAATGTGTAAACGCCAGATACCAAAGAAAATAATAATAATAATAATAATAATAATAATAATAATAATAATAATAATAATAAAATATTAATAATAATAATAACAATAATAATAATAATAATAATAATAATAACAATAATAATAATAATAACAATAATAATATAGTGCGGTTATAGGCAGTTTTAGGCGATTCTATTAAATAATAATGAGGAGTAAACGTATGAAAAAAAACGATAATAATTTTGATACGCCATAAAATTTTAAATTGTTTTAATTCCTTTCGTCATCAATCGCTCTGCACGATTTTTTTTTTGGTTTTTGTTTTTGGGTTTTTGGGGGTTTTTTGTCGGGGGAGAGGTTGCGTTCTAATTTTAGAGTGTAAATACACGTTCTGAACATTGTTTTATGTGACACTCACCGCTCAACCCGGATGCGATTAGAACATTTTCTCGTACAAAGTCCAGCCATTGGTTGACGCAGAATAGACAGAAAGTAGCTCGCCGATGGGAAAGATTTTTACGTTAAGGCCAAAACCAACACCCCGACCGCCGAGGAGCGTGTAAGGCAACGGTCATGTATACGAAACACAGATCAAATCCCCCAAAACCTCTGCTTTGACATATAACTCCAACCCACTTGGACGTATCGTGTTTCTACAAGATGACACAGGAGGATCATCTTTAACGTCTCACACTTCCAAATACCTCGTCTCTCCTATCGGTCTGGATATAAATTCAGATACGAGGTTTTTGTAAATATATAATTTTTTTTTTTTTTTTGCAGCTGTAATTACTGTTTATTACATATTTTAGCATGTAAAAAAACTATGTCAAAGATGCCAAATCACTTCTCTGGCACCAAACCAACCTGAAAAATGCCAGATTTCAGAAACTGAACGTCAAAAAAAAAAGCCAATCTAACAATGGGTATAAAGTAACTAATAATAACAAAACAAAAGTCATTGAAACAAAGCAAGTTCAGTCGACCAATGATGACAATTCCAGAACAACGTAACTACAATGTAACCCGGATATAAGAGAGTTGTCGGGACCGGATAAGGGGTCTCTTATATCCGGGTTTCTCTTATATCCGGATTTGTATAAACAATTTTTTTCTATCCTCTGCCAGCCGCTATGATGGAGAAAGCATTACCTCGAACCGTCGCCAGTGAGACACGCTGCAAGAGCCACTCCGTTTCACGAGGCTCGTTCCTTAATCGAGACGCAATTGCACCAGTCCTCCGAAGGAACGCCATCGAACGAGGGCCAATAACCCCTGAAGTCTCCACTGCCACAGGAGTAAAAAAAAAATCTATCAGCAAGAGAAGAATATTTAACTATTTTTTCATCTCTGCGTCTCGGGCAACGGACCCCGGCTCAACCGCGGACCTGATCAAATTACCGGCCGAAAATGTATCCGCTTTAGTCTGATTCTGACATTAAAGGATGCTTTAATCCTGACCGCTGACAATCCCTTCCTTACTGAGTTACATTGCATTTTTATCGCAAATTCATTAGTAATGCATTTCCATTATACATATAACAGCCCTATTCTATCAGTAATGCTTGCATTCATTCCTGACCACTAACAATCCCTTTCTTCCTCATTTGCAATCCATTCCTATAGTAAAATCATTAGCAATGCATATACATTATACATATAATAGCCCTTTTCTATCAGTAATGCTTGCATTCATTCCTGACAACTGACAATCCTTTTCTTCCTCATTTGCAATGCATTCCTATAGTAAAATCATTACAAATGCATTTCCATTATACATATAATAGCCCTATTCTATCAGTAATGCTTGCATTCATTCCTGACCACTGACAATCCCTTTCTTCCTGATTTTCAATGCATTCTATAGTAAAATAATTAGCAAGGCATTTACAATTATATATATATATACATATATATATATATATATATATATATATATATATATATATATATATATATATATATAATAGTTCTATTCTATCAGTAATAATTCTTGACTACTGATAATCACTTTCTTCCTCATTTTCGATATATTTCTTATAATAAAACCCTTAGCAATGCATTTACATTATACATATAATAACCCTATTCTATTAGTAATACTTGCATTAATTTCTGACCACTGGCAACATTCTTCATCCTTATTTTCAATGCATTCAGATAGTAAAATCATTAACAATGCATTTAAATCAAACCATATAATACATATCAACGTGTATTTATTTATATATTTCCTGTCTCATCTGTAGTGAGAAGGGAGATAAATCAACTTAAATTTGTAAATTAATAAGTGATTGCTCCCTTTGGGCGTTTTTATACTCAAACCATATAATAATAATTATCAATTAATGTGTATTTATTTAGATAATTCCTGTATCATCTCGAATGGGAAGGGAGGTATATCAACTTAAGTTAATAAATTTATGAGTGATTATGTGTCGTGTATTTATGCTAGCGGAATCATTGGGCCGTATATTTATAAATTTGAACGTCCATTTTCGTAATAGGCTTCGATAACTTAAACACGTTGTTTGATTGTTAATCTTTCGATGGTTGAAATTGCCAAAGACTTAAGTTGTTAAATCTGAAAGAAAAAGAAAAAAAAACTTAATTCACATAAAAGTCTCCGATTCTAAATTTGTTGTAATAGATTTTTTTGTTATCTCTTCTAAAGCTTACTCCGCCATCCATTTACTTATGCTCAAAATAATATCGTCCAAATGTCCGCCAAGGCTTCGGCGGCACACCTCCATTTGATGGTCAAACCTTTTGATGACGTCTCTGCATAGTTGCTCCACGATCTCACCGATATGCCTTATTACCTCATCCTTCAGTTGTTGAATTGTTGTTGGCTTGTTGGCATAGACTTTACTTTTGAGATGATCTCAAAGGAATAAATCTAAAGGCGTCAAGTCCCACGATCGTAGTGGCCAACTGCTCCGAGAGGTGATGCGACCTGGGAACTTCTCATTCAATAAAGCCATTTTCGTAATAAGCTTCGATGACTTTAACACGTTGTTTGATTGTTAATCTTTCCATGGCTGAAATTGCTAAAGACTTAAGTTGTTAAATCTGAAAGAAAAAGAAAAAACATTAGACGCTTAAACTTAATTCACATTTAAAATCGGTTCAAGTTATTGCAACGCTCTTTATAAAAGCAAAAGAAGACTTTTTGGAAGAAATCTAAAGTCGTCAAATCGCACGATCGTGGTGGCCACCTCTTTCAAGAGATGATGCTACCTGGGAACTTCTCATTCAATAAAGACATTTTGGTTATTGGAACATCCTATATCACGGGGTTACTATTAATGTTACCACAGAAAAAGCACCAGTAACTTTTATAATTTTTTGAATATGTGATATTTTGAATATATTGCCTGATTCAACAGGGACTTGAAATAGGCTTTGTCATCGTCATCGTTGCCATTCTGTTGCTAATAATTTTCTTTCAAGAGATATTTCCCATTTCACTGTTATATATTTTATTTGAATATTTGATTCTGATCCAAGCCAGGAGTGATTGTCTTGATACAACATGGACTTGAAATACGGTTTCACATCGTCGTCGTCTTTCCCATTCTGTTGTTAAGATTTTTGTTTCGAGAGATATTTTTTATTTCACTTTTATATATTTTATTTGATTCTGATAAAGCCAGGAGTGATTGCCTTGATTCAACATGAACTTGGAATTGGCTTTGTCATCGTCGTCTTTGCCATTCTGTTGCTAATATTTTTCTTTCGAGAGATATTTTCCTTTTCACTGTTATATATTTTACTTGAATATTTCATTATGATACAAGCCAGAAGTCATTGTTTGATTCAACTTGGACTTGAAGTAGACTTTGTCATCGTCGTCTTTGCCATTCTGTCGCAAGCATTTCCCTTTCGAGGGATATTTTCCATTTCACTGTCAAATACTTTATTTGAATATTTGATTCTGATACAAGCCAAGAGTGATAGGCTTGTTACCGTCGACTTTGCCATTCAGTTGCTAATATTTTTCTTTCGAGAGATATTTTCCATTTCAGTGTTATATATTTCATTTGAATATTTGATTCTGATACAAGCTAGGAGTGATTGTCTTGATTCAACATGGACAAGAAATAGGCATGTCACCGTCTCCTTTGGCATTCTGTTGCTAATATTTTTGTTTCGAGAGATATTTTCCATTTCACTGTCATTTAATTTATTTGAATATTTGATTCTCATACAAGCCAGGAGTGATTGTCTTGGTTCAACATGGACTTGAAATAGGCTTTGTCATCGTCGTCTTTCACATTCTGTTGCTAATATTTTTCTTTCGAGAGATATTTTTTATTTCACTTTTATATATTTTATTTCGATATTTAATTCTGATAAAGCCAGGAGTCATTGTCTTGATTCAACTTGGACTTGAATTAGGCTTCGTCATCGTCGTCTTTGCCATTCTGTTGCAAACATTTCTCTTTCGAGAGATATTTTCCATTCCTGTCATATACTTTATTTGAATATTTGATTCTGATACAAGCCAGGAACGATTGTCTTGATTCAACATTGACTTGAAATAGGCTTTCTCATCGTCGTATTTGGCATTCTCTTGCTAATATTTTTCTTTGGTGAGATATTTTTCATTTCACTGTTATATATTTTATTTGAATATTTGATTCTCATACAAGCCAGGAGTGATTGTCTTGATTCAACATGGACATGAAATAGGCATGTCATCAACGTCTTTGCCATTCTGTTGGAAGCATTTCTCTTTCGGGAGATATTTTTCATTTCCCTGTCATATAACATATTTGAATATTTGATTCTGATACAAGCCAGGGGTGATTGACAACATTAAGCATGGACTTGAAATAGGCTTTGTCATCGTCGTCTTTGCCATTCTGTTGCTAATATTTTTCTTTTGAGGAATATTTTCCATTTCACTGTCATGTATTTTATTTGAATTTGTGATTATGATATCCTCGGTTCAACACACTTTTACCCTCTAAATATATAACTGAAGAACTATTAATTTATAAATTTAGTATTTATATTGTATAGCTTTACATTGGCATCCAAGATTCAACACAGACTTCCTCTATCAATGGAAAATCATATTTCAATAATTTCCTGTTTTGAATTATATTATTTATCCCTTTATCTTGTGAGATAAAGGCAGAGAACTGTTTGGTTAAAATTCAGTCCGTTGATGTAGAGACTAGAGTGACCTTAACATGGCGACAATATTTGGAGGATGTGCGCTGTTTAGCCTGCATGTTCCCTATATATATATATATATATATATATATATATATATATATATATATATATATATATATATATAAGCACACAAACACACACACACATATATATATGCATACATACATATATTAAAATAATAATTAAAATATATATATAATAATTAAAATCTATATATACATAATAATTAATTATATAGTAATATATATATATTATAATATATATTATTATATATTATAATATATATTATTATATATTATAATATATATAATTATATATTATACTATAATATATATTATTATATTATATTATAATTTATATTAGAAAATATAATTTTATGATATTATAATATATATTAGAATATATTATATATTATAATAAATTATAATATATATATTATTATATATAATTATATATTATAATAATATCAATAATTATTATATATAATATATATTATTATATATTATGTATATACTATTATATATATAATTATATACTATTATAGTATATAGATAGTATTATTAATATATAATATTATATATATATATATTGTTATATATAAAGACAAGGTGAAGTGCAACTTGTCAGCTGTCAATATACCTCATAACACCCTCGAGCGCTTAGCCTTGGAGCGTGTAGAATGGAGATCAACATGTTTTAGTGGACTCATCATTTTTCAATCTACTTGTCTGTATCGTCTTCAAGAAGCGAGAGCACAATCTAAAAGGTTAGCTAATCAAACAGTGTTCTCATCCCACAATCCTTACTCTTGCTCCATATGCGGTTTGCTTTGTAAATCACTAGCGGGTCTTAAGTGCCACTTAAGATTATCGCACAAAAATTTCATACCTGAATCAATTAAATTGTCAGATCCTCATACGTCGAAACCGACGGGATAGTCCATTATATTCTCAGATGGTTTATATCTGTAAAAGAGACAAATGAACGAAAAGACAAGAGGAAAACTATATTTAATTTAACCGACGCGTTTCGTCATTCAACGGACTTTATCAAGGCAAATGTGATGGTTTCATTTTGCAACAAGTATATAGTTTACAGTTACTCGAAATTTCCAGATTTAAGAACGCTCATAAGTATTCAGCAAGTTAACTGAAAAGATTTAGGTGTTAGATCCTAGATTACGTCTTATAGCGTCTTTGAAAGGAATTTTATAAATTTGAAGAGGCTCAATAAAAAGTTAAATGAAATGTTCAGGCATTTGGACCTTAGAATACGGCATTTAGAATACTCGAAATAGAAAAAAGAAGAAAAAGAAAAAAGGGAAAAAATTAACAATATAATACACAATAATAGAGGATCAAAGAGTTTATTATTTTGTCCCTCCAACCGGTGATGTATCTCAGCATATCATCACTTGATAAGACACTGGCTATTTTTGTAGTGATTTTATAACATATTTATGTTATAATATTTAAATAAATACTGTCGCCTCTAAATGTTGACTTCTATATTCTCTTTTATATTTACACACGCTCTATCTCTGATATTGAGCACTTTATTCCATAAATATAGCACACCTTAATTCTATATTTCTCCATATATATATATATATATATATATATATATATATATATATATATATATAAACATATATTGTTAAATATAACAGACAATGAATGCCTATCATGTTTGAACACGATCCGTTCTAAACTTCGTATGGTTTCTTTAATTTCGGGTGAAAATAAAGACGAAAATTTCCTAGCATTTGCATATTTTAATTAAGCTGGTCCTTGATCTAAGCTTTCGGCTCACATGAGCCATCTTCAGAATGGTTATACGGACATTTAAACAAAGATATTCACCATCAAAGATGATATTCTGTTATGTTGACATAGAAGATTTCTATCCCACGATAACGGTCCCGGAATAGCAGGCGCATGTCATAAATTCATGATGCTGTTCTATGACCTATGACGTTGTACCATGTACATATATACATATATATATATATATATATATATAAACATATGTGTGTGTGTGTGCAAACGTTAATATAAAATATCTCATTGAGTTTTACTGTAAATAAAATACTTTTCAATGCATAATGACAGAGCTATAATTTATATTAATAAACAGACATTTTTTTTCCCAAAACCAGCACCTGATAATTGCGTTGTGCATAAAACTTGGAGTTGTGCTACCGGTGAGGAAAAATGTATATTTATTTTAATTATTAATATATATATATTTTAATTTATTTGTTTAAACGTTATTTTTAATGGTTACTCATATTTGAGTAGACGCTCTGTTTTTATTATTAAACAGTCCAGTTATTTATTTACATCCGCCGGTCTGGATATTCGGGAAATCTTGTTACAAAAAGATTGCACCCTCCGGTAGGATTCCATTCTGCGTTTCCTGGGGAAACCGTCATTAGTTGCTAACGCACCTTGACCTCTCGACCACGCCCCCCCCCCCGGTCTAACAAAGCCCGAATAGTGGTTTTGAACACATATATTTCCCGATTCTCGAAATATACATATCCGCTCTATTTCATATCCTAACGTAAACAAAGATATCTTTTTAGGAAATGGATTAAATCCGACAGATTTTTTAATTTATCTTTAAACGTTATTTTTAACGAATACTCATATTTGACTATATATATATACATATATATATATATACATATATATATAATATATATATATATATATATATATATATATATATATATATATATATATATATAGATTTATGAAGGCTGTTATGGTCTAATATCCTCGCACCACGGTTATGGTCCAATATCCTCGTTGCCACTGTTATGGTCCAATATCCTCGTCGCCACTGTTATGGTCCAAGGTAGAACCAAGGAAGAACAACACGAACACAAGAGTAGTAAAGAACAAATAACTATAACAGAACTATAATACAAGAAG